>JAAAKL020011497.1:0-13615 GCA_010016065.2 Carybdea cf. marsupialis auct. non (Linnaeus, 1758) | reverse complement strand
GTACAGCAGCTTTGCAATTGGGAGTCAGTTTCTCAGTGCAACGGTACACCCAAATCAAGGCAAAGTGATAAAATTAACCAGTAATTAGGACGGACGTGTTTGTGCAACATAATGAAACGAGACTTTGCATGATAGTATTCAGGAATATGTAGCAGTTAGGACAGGGCGGGATGCAAGGAGCTCTCCGCGTTTCGGAGACGATTCGAAACAAAGGATATTTTGACTTGAGTCCTACACCTAAAGATGATAAAATCTTGCGGATTTGGCTGATATGTTTTCCTGAAGTAAAATGTGCAAGATTTCTGAATGTATTCACTCACTCTTTAAAAAACCACTCCATCGTTGTACTCATAGTTGGTTATCCCTACAGATACGTACTTATGTCTCATTAGATAGAGTTCATGAGTCTGAAGTACACTTTCCCCCTTATTTGCTTGAAAATTTCCACCCATGACCTTCGTATTCTAACCCTACAATTTATTGATTTTTGGGAGATATTAAGGAGTGTTTCGTTGTATAAAATGGGAAATCTGGCCTCTTTGAAAGATCTTTTATTGTAAATAATCTATCAAAAGCCAACTTCTTTCTCTGTCAATATTTTAATTTATTTTTATATGTTGATCTCGTCACATTTTTGATCAGTTTGTGTACCCTACTTTTCGGTGCCTATGTTTCGTAGATTTTGGGAATTAGAGAACGCATAGAGCGTAGGTGACTGACTTTGATTCATGTTTACTCTTGCTTCCTAAATTCATCTTGATTGATTGCTCTACCTTAAAACTTGCTTAGGCCTAGTCATATTGTACTAGCAGCATCGGGATCTACAGCACGCCGTGAAAGGAGTTGAGAACATTCTGAACAATGACACACATTCATGTGACCTCGCTTTTTATGTGCCATTGAATAATTCCGTGAACTTAAAAAGTTAAATTACTTTCCCAGAAAGCTCTACGCTGATCTTAGCCTACTACCAGAACTCTATTTAGATATAAATTGCCCTGCATCATGATTCTAGGACCTTCCATTGAAATAGTATATATATGTTCCGTGGCAATATAGTATATATGTTGTATGCAGTTGTAGATTAGATAACTTTATTTTAACATTCACTTTTACTCTATTTGGTCATTTTAACTTGAATTTGAATATAAACTTGGAGATATACTAGAAGATACGTGCATTTACGAATTTAAGTACAACTTAAAACTTATCGTGTCATCATTTTATATCCAAGGAAAGAAATGCGGATTCATGGCAATCTGTGGAAAACTGGCAAAGGATACACGGATTATCTTCAACCAACTCCCGCAACAAATTCAAACCATCTTTTTGTTTCGGCATACGCTTCGAATTGACACCCAGGAGGAGATAGACTGGAATTACTCTTTTTCCAAAGCAAAATTTAACGTCGAAGTTACTTCTGTATGTATATTTTTACTATGATTGTCCAGTAAACTATTGAATTCATTCTATCTTCCTCAATTTTCAGATTACCCTTCTAGACCATCAATCCGACAGATTAAGATATCTTCTTCAGCTGCAACAATCTATTGGGCAGTAAGCAACGATGGAGGGTCAGCCTTAACGTCAGTTATAATCTGGTACCGGAACATCTCACAAATTGGCTGGACTGAGGTACTTGTGTCTCCGGTTGAAAGCACTGAGCATACAATCAAGAATCTGTCACCAGACACTAGCTACGAGTTCAAACTCGTGGCAGAGAATAAGGTGGGACTCAGCATAGAAAGCGGGGTCTATGTGGCAGCGACACGCAAGGATGGTAAGTTCTAGTGAGACTTTATTTGGGTTTTTACGGTGTCAAACAGGAGTGCATGGGCGTCTTTCAAGAAAACTGTTACTTTTCCGTAAAGGATCCTAGCATTATGCATCAGTATGAAGAGCGCAAAAGGTTATACGTTGATTTTGGGATTTGTCAAGATGTCGTGTAAGGTATCATTTATCTTCATCATCGAATGAAAGAGTGGTGTAAAAAGTTTTACTGACAGTGCTACAGTGGATACGATATGGACTCTCTTATCTACCTAGGTCATTGCTAAGGGTCAACATGGCATTTCAGTAAAATTCATTCATTTGAATGACTGATAGACCGAGTCAATTTACAAAGTACGTCTTTCTGCAGCTAATTGAAAACGAAGCGCGAATATTTACGTTGTACTCGAGCACTTTTATGGGTATCTATCAGCACTTCTGCCCGACAGATGGACGTTTGTGTCCGATAGAAGAGCTAATGCCCCCATTTCCCCCGTCCGCTGCACCTTTGGATATGGCATTATTTAGTTCTTAACTCGAGTTTGGTTGAGAGGTATTTGGTCATGGATGCTGTAATGTCATTTCTCTCGCCTAGAAAGTCTTATGCTTTTGCAAGCAATCAAAAATGATTGTTTATCACAATGATATCTATTTGAACGATTGTGATGAGAAGGACAACCCAGGCTCATTGTGTGATTGTTTGATCAATTTATTTTACGCAAGTGAGTTCTTTTCCAGATGCGAAACTGTTTCGTTTCTAGGAAAATGCTGAGTTAGTGTTAATCCACATGTGCTTTGTCTCTTGGCTTCATTTTTTATCTTAATGTTCAAGCGTGACCCTGCTATTCAGCTGGGCAATTTAGTGATATTACTTTGCTTCTGTAAGTTTAGAAGTCCCATCGTAAACTTTGTTCATTTGTTTGAGTTCTGTCCGTATTGTACCCATAGCTGGTAGAGGAATGTATATTATAACTACAAAACTAATTGCTTATGATGGCAAATCAAAAACCAGACAGAGGCAGGAGCCCAGATACCACAGATTTGGAAGGTTGTCACCAGGCTCTGTGATGTGTACTAGCGAAAACTTATACTGAAGCACGAATTATTACTGGCTCGCCATCGCAAAATGAATTGGACATTTTCACGTGATAAAGATTTATTATTACTTCTGAAATCTGCGTTTGCCGAATGTAAAAATGTTGACAAAGAGTGATCAAGAATAATATGAAACGAATTAGAAATAGAGTGTATATATATATAATACTCGCCTGTAATTAGTTGCCCATGAGTTGCCGCTCATAACCTCGCCATCTATGAAATTTTCCTACATCCAAAAAAGGAAACAATTAAAAGTAGATGAAAATTGTTTTAAATTGTTAAGGTTTAGTCATGTGGATTAGCGTGCATGAGTTTAGGAAGGGCTGGGCCAGACCTTTACAGATAATCATAGCTTTTCTGGCACTATCAATTTTTAGCACTTAACTACATTTGAAAATGCTGTGATATTTCCTTCTGAAAGCAATTTTGGACACGAGTAGCAAGAAGAGTGAGAAAAAATATTACATGTAAGAGTCTTTAATAGGCTTGTACGCCTTACAACAGACGCGTGTGCAAATGAAAAGAGATAATAAGACAAAAGCACTAGTTGTTAGTAATAAACACTGCAAGCAGGGTATTAACGTTTACATGTCAAATTCGTTCTACAGATCAACAGTCGCCAGACCGACCTGGTTCAACTCCTTCACACTTAAATGCCACTGCAGTCATCGGAATATTGGCAGGCACGTTTGTTGCTATTGGTGTTGGAATCTTCATCGTGTTTATGTTAGTTAGGAAATTACAGAAGCCAGCGCCAGGTGGTAACCGGGAAATAGTTACACAAAATGGTCGACATATCAGCATTGACAATGGTTCTACTCAGGTAAGAAAAAATGAGAAAGGGAGATATAAAAACCAAGCACCACTCACTCGCTAATCCTCTAGCACCGTGCAGTGAGTAGAGCAAACTTGAATCACAAGTGCTCGCCAGTGCTGACGGTCGGAAGCGAGCTGCTCCGCTTGAGATAGAGGCACTCCACAGGATAGCAGAACTTTGGCGACGACATCAAGCCGTCGAGTGCGAGGTGGGCCTCGTTGGCCTCTCCATCCTGTTGC
Source organism: Carybdea cf. marsupialis auct. non (Linnaeus, 1758) (assembly GCA_010016065.2). Lineage (NCBI taxonomy): Eukaryota > Metazoa > Cnidaria > Cubozoa > Carybdeida > Carybdeidae > Carybdea > Carybdea cf. marsupialis auct. non (Linnaeus, 1758). Next base: position 9,691 of record JAAAKL020011497.1, on the reverse strand, counting down.
AGACGAATCCAACTAGAAACACAAACCAAACTTCCCATCGGTATAATTTAAAGCACCACGTGTTTCCCATTGGTATAATTTAAAGCACCACTTACTTCCCATCGGTATCATTTAAAGCACCACTTACTTCCCATCGGTATCATATAAAGCACCACTTATTTCCTATCGGTATAATTTAAAGCAGCACTTACTTCCCATCGGTATCATTTAAAGCACCACTTACTTCCCATCGGTATAATTTAATGCACCACTTACTTCCTATTGGTATAATTTAAAGCATCACTTACTTCCCATCGGTATAATTTAAAGCACCACTTACTTCCCATCGGTATAATTGAAGGCACCACTTAATTCATATTGGTATAATTTAATGCATCACTCACTTCCCATCAGTATAATTTAAAGCACCACTTACTTCCCATTGGTACAATTTAAGGCACCACTTACTTCCCATATAATTTGAAGCACCAATGTCTGTGTATTCTAGTATTTATTTCACGAAAATTTACTGTTAAATGCGTTTGGAGATTGACATCAAAATAGAATGGACACAGGGACTAGTCCTTGCTGTGTCTGAAAATGTTTATTTTAATGTATGGAGTTCAATTTTTCAATGAATTGTGTGTACTAAACAACATTTTGCTGCCCATTCCCAATTTTCTTGTGGGTACGACACTGATCATTATATTGTCATTATATTATCATCATGTGTTGATATAAATCTGTGCATCCCGGTAGTAAACAAATTCATTTATAGTTATCTTTTGGGAAGAAAAAAAAATTAAAATAAATTATAGCTCCAATGAATGGAATGACTTACTATATGGGATTCCCTTAGGTGAGGTCCCGTCTTGAAAGGATATTAGTGCCACCAAGGTTTGTCGTGGGCATAGTTCCGCTCGGGGTTACTTCAAGTAGTGAAATCAGGGCTATAGGATTATTGGTATTAAAAGTTATGGCTACATACCGTTTGCAGCTATGTGGCACGTGAATGAGACAGTTACAGTCAACTGCTCTCAGACCTACAAAGCACGCTTTTGATGAAAGTAGTCGAAGCCTCTGTAATCTAGGGAGCGATAGTACCATAGAGTACAATTAACTGAAGATTTCAACCAGTTCCTTACATAAGATTTGTATGCTTCAAATCACAGGGAGTCGAGCATCGTGTATCCGAAGTCACAAATGTTGAACTGGAACCCCTGGTGCCGAAGATTGACCGTTGGGAATTTCCTCGAGACCGTTTGAGACTCAGTTGTGTCTTGGGCTCTGGAGCTTTTGGTTTAGTTAGAAGAGCTGAGGCAGAAGGGATACAAGGAACCAACGGACGAATCAAAGTTGCGGTTAAAATGCTAAAAGGTATCCGAATTATTGATCACCTTATTTTCACAGATTTGGTGAATTTCATTACTTTGTAACGTTCTTTAAAGTGGTTGCATCTTTCTGTCCACTTTCAAGCGTCATCCATAGGGAACACAGAGCATTGTAACGTATGCTTCTGGTTGGAGTATCCTTACGTAAACTTTAACGTAATCAATTGGACATAATTTAGCGTTATTGTGCAGTTTCGGTAGGTAAAGAACTCGGACATAACCCTTAGGGTTGGTCTTTAGGTCATTGACATGGTATTATTAAACAGTGCTTACTCGATTTTGCGTATTATGCAGTAGAAGTGCGTAGAAATTTCTTCCTAAAGGATAGTGCTTTAAGCAGGTATTAATGTTCCTTGCCCTTCATCTTGAAAAGGATGCATTAAACATTAAGGGGTCATAAGTTTTGGCCTACGAAATTACCAATAATGTTTGAACGACCGTCATAAAGACATTTATACTTATACGCAAATTCAGGTATCTGCTGCATTTTAATAGATGACTGAGTAGAATTTCTTCATGCCGTTGCTTTATTGTAAAATAAGAACCGGAGCTTATGAAAAGCCCCGTAGAACTTCTAGGGTGTAACTTACTGATTTTGCAGAAGAATGTTTCTTCTCCGTTCTCAGCTTTCATAATTGATTGACTCGCCGTTTTCGAGGTTGAATAAACGCAGACAAAGCAATTTTTAACGACATTGCCTTGTTTATGGCAAATGAGACACTCGTCTCAAATCTTGTAAAGTTTCAAGAACGGAGTGATGTGCTATGGTAGATGAATTAATTATCAACATTTTATTTCAATTTCACGAGTTGAAAAAAAAGACCAAGGTAATAAAAAGCAATCGCTTCCACACTTTTAAGTGCATGATGAAATCTTAGAGAAAATCTCTGGAGACTAGTGGAAATAAACTCATCAAAGTTTAATTGAACAAACAAGTAAAAACAGTCCTCAAAAAGACGCTTTTTCTGCGATTGTGAGAAACAGCATTGTGGCCCAGACGGGTTTCTAGGTAAATCATATGTAGCTAAAAATGCCCAGACCTCAGGGGGATAAGCGCACGAATGTGTGTGTGGTATAAAGGTATTGCCAGCTGCTTGTTCTAATATAAACTTCGTTTTGCGACTTCCATTTGCATATTTGTTTACATCAGTTATATAGCTGGCGCCCAATTTAGTGAAAGTTGCAATTATGGTGAATATTTTTCCGAGGTCTTACATTTACCACTTTAATTCGTGTAACTAGATAGTGACTCCCCATCAGCAAAGAAGGATCTTTTGGCAGAGCTTGAGGTCCTGAAGTTTATTCCCAGTCACCCAAACGTGGTTTGCTTACTTGGCTGTTGCACTCGCTCGGATCCCATTTTGGTCATCGTTGAATATTGTTCCAATGGAGATCTGCAAGGATTTCTTCGCAATAGCAGAGGAATAAATGAGCGGTATTATAGAAACAGTTATGGTGGTTCAGTGCCAAATCTCACTTCCAAAATGCTGCTGACATTTGGGTATCAGATAGCACGTGGAATGGCGCATTTGGCTTCACTGAAGGTATGGCTTTGTCTTCAAGCGAGATATGTTTTACTTGTATTTGCTTCTGCAAACTTTTAAGAATTCTATACACAATAAAAATGTAATGCAACTCAACAGCCCTTGTATGTGCATTTCATATGTCTAAGTATAAGGCTCTTGAAAGATGATAATGGATCTACGGAATTTCAACATCACAAGGCGTATTTACGTAGGGTGGATAGGGACCTTATTTGTAATCTTTGTACTCTAGCAAGCTCCGAATTGCAGGGTTGGTTTAGGCAACCCACCCCCGCACACTTTTAACCTAGAATTACTTTTACTATCTAAAATACTAGTGCAGAGATTCTAAACATTTTGACACATACAAATTTATGACGACGTTATCAAACACTACGGATGTAAGCGAAGCCTTAAGTTCTGCAATTCTGTTATTATCAGTTGATCCATCCACGTTACATGTTGATTTTAAAAGGTATAGTTCAAATGCGATTATTCCTCCGAGACTGTGCAATATATTCTATACTTTCAGGTTACAAAATTCAGAGTAATTTTGAAGGGTCTAGAAAATGTTGGTGTTTTTCTTGTTTCTGATCAGATATATTTTGTTTGTTTGTTTTATTTGTTGTTTGGCTATGTTGAAAATGAAATATAATAATCTTACCGTGTAGATAATTTCTAGGGTATTCCACGACTTTCTATTAAAAGAAAAATGGCTGGTATTTTATTTACGGCGGAAAAATGCCTAATTGTCTTTATAAAGATCCTACGGTGATGTCAGAATTGTTTCAGAACGCTATTGTTGTAATATTATTGGAATTATGGCCGCTATAAGTTCGAGATATGGCCACGCAAACAGATTTAATAACTAATCAAAGGTACAAAATATATAAACGATACCAAATACGAGAAATTGAATTATGACCTTCAGCATACATGCCCTTCAAAGTTATTATCCTTGTGGCATTAGGCACAAAAATGGCGAAAAACTTTTTTATATTCAATGTTCGTGTACTTTTAGAAAAAGTCGCCAATATCCAGTACTGTTGAAACGAGTATTTAAGAGCAGGAAAAACAACCCTCGAAGGCTAGCCAACTAGCTCCTCCCCCCTCACATTTATAGGCTAAAAATAGCTACTAGGTGGAATCATTTGATTGATTTCATAAGTACGTTACTATTGATAAAATAAGTTTTTGTCAAATTGCAAACAGTAGGATGGTCACTCATGAAAACGGTAAGGGGGAGGCATTTACATAAATTTGAAGACCACATTGAACTTTCAAGCGATAAAACAAAACTTTAACTTGCGTCTTTGTTCCAGGTAATTCATCGGGACTTGGCTGCACGTAACATCTTGGTTGACGAACATTTGACATGTAAAGTCGGGGACTTCGGATTTGCACGTGATGTTTATGTTGAAGATCATTACATGAGAAAGTCGCATGTGAGTATCGAAGCACTGTATGTCATATAGTTGTACTAAGACAAGTTTGAGGAGAGACTAGGGAAAAGTGAACTATGTTATCGCCGGGTCACCATAGTTCAGTTGGTAGAGCAGCATGCCGCAAATGCGTGGGTCACGGGTTCGAATTCTGAACATTATCACTTTTCTCTAGTATCTCTTCAAAACCTGATATTTTCAAATCCTCTCTTCTCTTTAGTACTATAAAGGCTTATTTACACGCTAAGATTTTGTCGGGCCGATTCACAGTTGGTATGACGTACGTCTACTGTTCAGGAGTCTGATTTCACGGTTGTTGATCTCAACACGAATCAGGACGATTTTTAGAAAGTCTGTGACATTTGAACTGATTTACTCACGATTTTGGATGTTGTGGCAGTGCCTCAAAGTTTTAACATGGACGCCTTGAAGTCGCGTTGGAAAGCATGACTTTCTCTAAAGCGGAAACTACATTATTGTCAGGAACGTCTTGTAGCGACAGTCTGTAGGCATATCAAAGAATAATGCCGTGAGTTTTAGTTGCAATTTTAGCATAGTCGACGTTGTTGATGAGAAACAAGCCAGCAAAATGACTCAGTAGTTTCTCATGCAAGACTATAATACCATCCAAATGAATGCAGCCCCCCAGAGTTTAGGTGATTGCTTATTTTCCATTCTCAAGTAAGGTTTCCTATTCAGCTTCTACTGTTTATAAACAAGGTGAATCCAAAACAGTATTCTGTGCTCAAAATCGTCGAGCGTGTTGTGGAGGCTTATTACACGTACGACTAATCTTGTCTTAGTCAAGCAACTGAATCGTCCTTGAATCGGCCCGACAAATCGCAGCGTGTAAATCAGCCTTAACAGACCGTTACGATCCTTTTATCTTTTAACAACGGTAGCACATTCCGTGGTAAGTAAGAAATGACTTGATCTCAATGATAGACCCATATCTGACGCCTACGCCTATGAACACACAATGTTATAAATAAGATCATTACATAACGATGTTATTACTTCTTCCGTGAAGTGAAATAGATGTACTGCTAGTAATAGGGACTTACTAAGTCTACTCTACAGATGTTATTAGGAATGAATCGTATTAGATGAGGGCAAAATGTCTATAAATAAAAAATTGATAAATGATGGCATTAAAATCAAGGGGCCTGGCATAATAGAACATGTCTGATTAACCACTTCTGAGCCAGTTGAGCGTTGCAAGATGGCTTAACTCATTTGAAAGATCCCTTATTTTGTCTTCAACATTGCAAGATGACAAGAGGTATCATGTAAGTGATACTCGAGACGATTTGCGGTAATCTTTCAAAGCACATATGCATCACTTCAGCTAAAAGCTAAGTTATCAAGACGCAATTAAGCAGGAAAGATTCTCGAATCCAATTCACTTTATCTGCTTTGCTATGCCCCAGCTGTCCTAAAATGTTTAGACAATTACAGAATGGAGTGTCAGTAATCCCTTAGCTGTTGTAATGCAATCATGTCATAACAGTCCAGCTGATTCTAAAGTGGAGTGAGGTGCACGTTTGCCAGTTATATGCCCAACGTATCTCTTTTCAGCATTACTTTTACAGTAACCATGTTGTGTTACTTTTTGTAGAATGGAAGATTCCCAGTTAAGTGGATGGCCATTGAATCATTAGTAGACACAATATCTACATCGAAAAGTGACGTGTAAGTTTCAATAAATCATGTAATAATGTGGACTTCATTTATTTGGAGCTGTCACCATTAGTGCATACATGTATGTGATTCCGTATTTTATTTCATTAGCAATGGTTCCTGCCATAGAAATAGGGGCTTAATCTTCTACCTTTCTCACCGTACTAATGCTTGCTGACTTGAGTGGGTGAGAGAGCTGCAGTTAGCGGAATACTAATATTGTCACCACCTATATTTGCATTCCGATTAGTGATAGCAGCTAAAGCTCTGGCCACTCCTAATTTTTTTATTTCCGATAATTCAATCCAAGCCTTGGGTGATAAAAGGACTCCGAATGGCTCCCAATTACTAGTTCAGTTCCACCCAGTTCACTTGATAACCCACCGAATCAGCTTCACTTCACCAGGAGTTTCCTGGTACCAGTATTGAGTAAGGGTAATTATCAGACGCACTTAAACAAGGACTCGAGTGCCAGTTGCTGGCGATCAGCCCTTGATGATTGTGAATGAAGGTAAAATGGTAGAAATAGCTAGTATAGTATAGCATCCAATTTTTGTATTGCGGGTGCGCTGCACTAACTCCCCATTCACCTAATCAGACATGTAACCTTCATGAAAATGCTCTTTCCAAATCGTTAATGATTTATTCAACGTTACGTAGCATGAAAATATCCACATGGAAGAGAAAGCCTCGGAAAGTTACTGTTGATTTGACGAGGGATTTAGAGAACATTTTGTGAAAATTATTCAGCAAGCTAGCTGTACGATCTAATTTCCGACGATTCAAACTGACACAAACGTTAAGACAAAAATTGCCATTAAAGACCCTTTTAGACAAATCTTTAAAATCGATCTCCGTAAGCATTAGGTTTTTATGATCTCAATTCTAAATAACCAATCATGCGATGTATGTGGAAGTATTTTCCATGATGTGAAAATTTGGGATTTATTCTAAAAAGGAATATTTTACTGGGTTTAAAGTGAGTACGTATCTGGAATTTAGCTATGAGTTGATATGTGTAGACATAACATGCTTATTTAAGTCTTTCACAGTTCTAGAGAAAACGTTTCTTGCAAGGTACCAGGGAAATCAAAATCGCTGTGTTTACGCTGTGACGCATGCTAACTGATCTTATTTCATCTATACGAAACTTTGGACTTGAGAGAATCTGTAAAACGTTTTTCATCTACCCCACACCTAGTAATACGGTTTAACCAATAAACGAATTATTAGGAAGAAAACACTATTACACCATGCATGTTTTATGTCGAGGCCTAGCCAGATTCTTTACCGTACTTACCAACGTATTTTAGAACAGTAATAAAGAAAGTATTAGTGACGGAAACGGTATTACTGAAAATTTGTACCTTGTATTTTACCTTGTTTTGGTACTTTTGATGAAACTGTTGATTGGATAGATGGCAATCCTGCCGTTGTCATCAAACATGGGAGTTAGCCGGTAACGATGCATAGAACGAGATACGATGGCTACTGATGACATGTCTAATGTTATGTGGAGACAAGGGACATTTAATTAATTGTGTTGTTGCGGTCGGAATAGCTCATGAGAAAAAGTAAAAAGCTGGCATAATTGGTATCCGTGATTTGATATAGCTTGTGTCCGATTGTGATATGTTTATTGTGGCTATTAATCTTCATATCTGTCATCCAATGCTTAGTTTTTAGATCTATAATCAATATATCTACTTCGTAGCTGGTCATTCGGTGTTGTGCTGTGGGAAATCATCACTCTTGGAGCTTCACCTTACCCAGGAATGAATGCGTATGAAGTGGTAACCTTTTTACAAGATGGTTATCGCATGGATAAACCCAAACATTGCTCCGATGAATTGTAAGTTAATCTAAACATAAAGTAAAATTAGATATTGTCAGGTTTGCTATGCGATGATCACATTCAAGAAGTAGATCAAGTTGGCTGAATTTCAAGTAGGAGGTCCAATAGATAGCCACGGTGCTGACGTTTATGTCTGACTTTCTGAAAGTAGTTAGCAAAGAAAGATATTCCATCAACTTGTATTAGATCAGGGTAGCTACCATTTGAAATGTGTCGTCCTCGTTGTGTAAGATGGGTTTAACTCTTACTTGTCTAGGGTGATAGCTGTCCTAACATTCATTTAAGTGCGCGTGTGTTTGTATTAGGATCCTACCACACTTTATGAAGCTCCTAGACAAGTAACATTTGGCTACAGTTCAATTTTTGTCTGTAATGTAGGTCATCTACCATTTAAATGAAGTTTTTTACCGATGACTAGAGTTTAAGAATTATTGATTGTTAGAGTGAGGCGGCTTTATTTGTAATTAATTTAGTAGTTTCAAATTTGTTAAACACTTATGGGATCATACCTCTGCTTAATCTAAATCTATTGGGCAAGATCGTGATCATCCTCCACTTCCTCTACAGTTTACATAGCATTCAATACACAGTTATCAAATCAGATTGAAAATTAGGAGATTTAAACATTTGGTGACGTGAAGCAATGATTTCAGACGTAGATCAAAGTGAAGGCAGCTAGCAATGTTTCAAATACACATCTGTCACGATTTACGTGCAACAACAGAGTCAGTGTTTTCATTCTTGCTTTGATGTTTTGTGTGATCTAGGACAGCCAAGGTCATTCCATTTGATATGCTTTCACAATTTTCGGAAGACCCGTATTGCTTGAAGTTGTAAAAAAATAGAATAGAAAGATGTAAAGAGATACAAGTGCACTGTTGATCAGGCGTGACCCCAGCATCATACTTTCTAGATTGCAATAGATAACGTCATGCATTGTATGCATTTTGGGAGTGGGTCTCCCAGCATCATTCTAATGTTGTTGATTAAACTTAAATTTAGCAAGGCTTCTTTAAGTGATTGTTGCCGCTTAGAAACGAATATTTAAACGGTTTTCGTGGTATATTTCACTTTCTTCAGCCCGGGTAAATTGTTGCGAATATCCTTACTGATCTTGCTTTCTTACTTTGCCAGCCGTAGCCAGGTAGAAAGGTTGAGAAGTTCGTTATTGAGTTCATGACAAAATGTCACCTTTTCGCGTAGATATGGTGTCCTGGTCAATTGTTGGCATGTTTGGCCGCAGCGACGTCCAAGCTTCGAAAATCTTGCAGACGTTTTGAAGAGGATGAGTGACAATAACAGGGTATGCATAAATCGAGAAATTGATGTGGTGCTCGCATGTTTTTATTGTTGTTTTTGACAGATAAATGAAGGATGCAGAAGGTCATTTATGGGGTGAATATAGATAATAAGTCTGCTTAAACGATTTCGAATGTGGGAATGAGACATTGATAACGCTGACACAATCTTAGAGGACAGGGAGCCCTTGCTCCACAATATATGAAAATAGTTTGCGACAGATGCCATCTTCAAGTGTATAGACGTATGACAGGTAGAAGATTATTTATATTAAACAGAGCTGATATTCCAAATAAAAGGGACTATACTCCATGACCGACTTTCACATACGTGTCCAATATATAAACGGCAGTCAGTGAACATTATGACACTAGTTTGTAAGTCCAGGACCCCACAAAGCTAGCAAAGTGTCAAAATATGGTGCAAATCTGTAAATCAGTGAAAGTATATAAACGGCAGTCAGTGAACATTATGACACTAGTTTGTAAGTCCAGGACCCCACAAAGCTAGCAAAGTGTCAAA
>JAAAKL020011496.1:0-13615 GCA_010016065.2 Carybdea cf. marsupialis auct. non (Linnaeus, 1758) | reverse complement strand
AGTTTTTAGAAAAGTTTTGATTCACATTTTTATCAGCGTTTTAAATCAATCTTTTTCACACATTTCATTTATTTTCTTTCAGTCAACAACTTTTATCACTCCATTGTCAATATCTTGAATAGTGTCTTTTTTTCTTCTGTATTTATGTTTGTATTTCGATCTCTCATTGGAGATACATTCAGTTGACCAACTTGAGTTTTTTTACATCACATTATGTAAATTGCAATTTACGTTTTAAGAAACTTGAATAGTTTTTTAAAATTTAAAAATACTTTCTCTTTTATCAATGAGTTGCACTCTCCAGATATTGATGCAAGGAATGCTGTCACACCTAGTTTTGACATAATGCCAAATCTTAGAAATGTCCCTGTTAAAGAAACCATTACGTTGATCTTAGATCAAGATTTACCTTAATGGTCAGTGTTCCACAGTTTCTGTAGCTCTAGATGTGAACTTAGACAGTAAATGTATTTATGTACCAGTAATAACAATTTTTCATTTGACAATGTACTGAAAGACCAGGTTGATGGTATAGCTATAGGTTCACATATGTGCCCTTTGTCTGCTAATAATTTTCTTTCCGTATTAGAAGCACAATGGATGCAGAAATGTCCTAGCTCTTTTCACCCCCCATTATATAGGAGACATGTTGACAACTATTTTGTCATTTTTAAGTCTAGTGACCACATTGAACCTTTTCTTGCCTTCATCAATTTGCACCATTCGAAGATTCAATTTACTCATTGGGTTGACAAAAATGATCTTTTACCATTCTTAGATACTTCTATAACTTGTTCTCAATCTACGTTTGTCACTTTGTTGTATTATAAACCTACCTTCACTGGTTTACTTACTCATTTTGAAGGTTTTATTCTGTTTGAGTATAAGAAAGGTCTCCTATATTCTCTATTTCATCACAGTTTCAATATTTGTTCATCATATAATATTATTAATCAGTAACTGTTGAAGCTTTGTACTATTGTATGTAAAAATGGTTACCCACTGCAGTTCATTAATAACTGTGTTAATAAGTTTTTACATAAACTGCTTACACCTGCCCCTGCTGTTCATTCTGTAGCTGAACATAGTATCAGTTTTGTATTACCCTTTACCAGTATGCAGTTGTCAAAAATCCTTACAAAAGTGAAAAAACTGTGTTCCAGTGCTCATCCTCAGGTTAACATAAGTTTTTTTCCATCCCATTTGTTGTATCTCCACCTTCTCCCTGTTCTGGTGTTGTTTGTTCTTTTCAGTGTCAATGCTCTAGTCAATTGTATCTGGGTTAGACCACCTGCCAGTTCCATAGGTGCCTAATGAACTACCTGGGTGTTGCTGCTTTGACTGGTAAAATGCTTTCTAGCCCTCCCTTTTCCAGTATTTGTTCGTATTGTGATGACTGTTGTAAAACGTTTTCTTTGTTTAACTTCGATTTCATACCTATATAGCTGGCTCTGAGTTTGGCTTGTTACTCAAAGAAAGTCTTCTTTTGTCAAAACTAAGGCCTTCTCTAAACTTATCCAAGAGCTCTGTTCCCCTGTCTCTCTTTTAACACTTGCTGAACATTCTCCTTTTGGGACCATTATGTTTTTCTCTACTGATGTATTGTACTGTGTCTTTGCTTAAAGTTTGCTACCTTATGTTATTTAGGTAATCGTTGATAATGATACATCAAAAGCTCATTTAAAACATAATGTGTATTTGTCAAATTTGGATAAATTCTTAGCCACTATAGTCTTCCTATACTCTTTGCTGGGTTTTTCTATTCATTATTAGTTTTACTTTAGCACACCTTATTTACTAGATGGTGTGCTATATTTGCTCTCCTCATTAAACAAACCTCGTACATTAGTTCTTTCAGCCCCCTCTGCATACCATGTCTCTAACCTGTTACCTCTTCAACAGTAACCCTGGACCAAGGAGTAACATGGTGGCGACTAAAGAAGGGGTAAGCTGAAACATGCACAAAATTTTGTTTCACTTTCAATTGAGATGATGATTTCCCTCCCAGTTTTCATGATTTCCTCTCTAATAACAGCCTAACATTACCACACCAACCAAAAATAAAGCTAAGACAACAGATACAGCAAATGCTGACCCTTAAGATACCAAAGCTTTATCTCCCTTTTTCGGTTGACGACACGTGGTCATTTCTCAACATTAAGCCATTGTGGAAATTCGTACACAGTCAGCACTTTCATCCAAGGAAACGCTTCTTCACCTGGATCACAAGGCGTTGATGAAATGAGGTCGATCTACATAAAACTTCGCTTCCCAAGAAACGCATCCCTATCACTACCAAAAGGGTAAATAGACGTATAGCTCTACTAGTCATGCTTATGGCCTTGGGCCGATTTTGTAAAAGAATCAAATCACCAGAGAAAATCGTACACATACTCTAGCACTCAGTATATTTTGTCCTTTCAATGAATGATGGAAACTGCAAGTCGTCTTGTGAAGCCACCAGTGCGTCACACACAAGATTTAACATGGAAAGAAGAAGAAGCCCCTTCGTTTCCCGAATGACCCACAGTAAGTATCCACGTTTCACAACCTTATTACCAAAGAACCCACTACAATCTGCCATTGTGTGGTCCTTTAAAGGCATGCCAACAAAGAAAGGCATAAATTGGATATATTGAAATGGTAATGCTGGTATGTGGTCACGCTTTGCACTGCAAGTCTGTAGTAAATACATTGCGTCATGGACTTTTTTACCAATTTTACGATCATCTGATAACATGTAAAATAAAACAAACACTTGCCCAAAGATCAGTCGCCCTGTACAAATGTAAAGTACTAAGCAGAAACTCAAAAAAGCAGGGCGAAGTTTAACTATAGTAGGCAGAGTACTTTACATACATAATCTATAGGTCTATCTCAACATCACGACATAAAAACATATCTGACATTATAAGAGTCCCATTACAAGACCTACTTACGTTTTTGTGATAACTAACAGCAGGGATGCGTGCCACAGCAGCCCTCCTTAATGCTGGTAATGCAAGATCGAGGCTTCGTACTGTTAAAGAGAACATATCGTCCAGTGTTTTCACGAAGTATTTCTTGTAGTAAAGTCTTCTCCTGCCTCAAGTCAAGTCTTGGTTATAAACATTGATGGTCTGCGATTCAAGGAAGGGAACTCTCGACTCAGTCCCCTGCATCTGTCTTTCATAACACCATCCGCACGTGAGCATTCCTGCTGCACACAGAGCATCATGATGACTTGAATAAGCAACGGGGGGAGGGTGTGCGTTGCGTAACATAATTAAGTCGAGATCATCAAGTTGAAAGCCGTTCCCGGCAGAATGAGAGGGCTAAAACATGACCTTTGTCAACAATAGCGTACGTGGAGGTCCTTGAGCCATACCCCCCCTCAGGATCGAGCCAACTATTTTTCAAGTACAACTTAACTTCAAGAAGGATATTTTTGCATTTCGTAAGTTACCATTCTGATTTAACGTTTATGAAAAGTAAAATGGAGTCATCATCCAGGAGCAAATGCCCGTCCCGAAAAAATTTCTAGATAGATTCATCTTTGGTTTTTTAGATAATGATAAAGATTGAAGAGTTAATAAGTGATATAAAACTTGAACGTTGCGTTAAATAGCGTGTTCATTTTGATACACTCGCTGCGACAAGGGGTGAATTACTCGCTGTGACAAGAGTGAAGTACCAAGACATTATCATATAGATATGCTATGCCCAAGTCCATCTGTTCTGTAGTACAGATCTACACAAGAAAATCAGTCTATTTGAGCCACTGCACAGCCAGGATTTTAAATGTCGCAAGCTTTACTTAGATAGGATAAAAATGTGTAGCAGACTATTGTTCTGCACAAATAAAATTGATGTACAAATTTGGGAAATTTCTTTCATCTTTAGTTTTCAGTGGCAAAAAGGAAACCAGTCAATGAGCTTTAAAAAATGGGTATTGACAACACATGGTGGATAGTTTGGGGTCTTTAAATTCAGAGAATTCCAGATGAAGGAGGGAGAGGGGTCTAAAGATTAATTTTTTTCGAAACCTCCTTTGTGAATGACTCCTTACATAGAAATTAAGTCAACTGGGTGAGTATTTTAAACATAATCATACTTCTTCTTGAAATTTTCCACTATATAAATCATCTATATTACTGTTATTTTTGGCGTTAGCTGGCAACTAAATATGTGCCATGTTCCTCCTCCTATGGCTGTAAGGAGAAGAAAATGACTTTTAAGTGCTACTGGGGAGTCGAGGATCAAGGAAACATTGAGATTACTGCTACTCCACCGTTGCACAAATAGCTACATTAGTGGCGATGGGATGTGCAAAATGAGGGTGAAAACGCTAGTTACGATAGCGACTGAGAAAATACACTCGGTTCAAGAGGACTGCATATACTCATCTATAGCCAATCTTTTATCAATCTTCCTTCAATCTTCTTACAATCCGCTATCAACCTGCTTCCAAACTTCCATCGATCCGATTTTACTCAAAATTTCCTACTCTTAAATACACCTTTCCTATGATAAAAATAAACCATCGCTTCCAAATCCTATATAGTAAAGGTGCACACGGCCTGATGGAGCGTCGGATTATTGAACTTTTTTGCTGCACGACAGCTAGAAGAACAAAGTAGCAAGGCTGGTAAGGTTGAGCAAGTTGGTGGAAGAGTATTCTACAGAAAGGTGTTGCTGAGAGATATCTCCTAATAGTGGCTAAGATTCGAATGGTTTAAAACGTGTCTATGTAAATGTAGAGTACTCTAGTCTAAACATGTGATTCCTCAACAGAGGTACGAGAAGCTATACACAAGAAAAGATCATAGCAGTAGTAGGAAATCCTAGTCTTTATGTGAAAATAGATCGAGAGACTGAAACAGGGATAGAGAACAAAATGAACTGTAATACGTTGGTGCTTGCTCTAATCTGAAAGCAATGAGGGTCTTTCAATATACAAATGAACAGAGAGGCCATAAATAAAGTGGAATATTTTTATGAAATCTACAATGGTTATTGCATCATTGTCCTGTAGCACAGGTTCACAGTTGACACAAAAATTTCTTACATGTAATCAAGATGATGTGTATAAATTAAGCTAATTGCCCTTGCAACAGGCACGTGGCCAGAAGGAGCCTGGAGGCAACAGCTCCTTTAATTTTTTACTTGCTCCCATACAGTATCACTTGACTAAAATCAAGAGTCTCTCTTGCACTTATATGTTCGCCGAATGTTTACCCGCAAAACTAAGACACCGGTCATGAACTTTGTTTTGCAATCGTTTTTACTGATGCCTTCCATTGTCTATTTGTTTTTCATCATTTGTGCTAGTTACAGTGGTGTAGCCAGGGTGGGTACCTTGTAGCACAGGCCCTGTCGACCTCACTTGAACCAGACTTAAAGCATTTTTTAATTGCCCAAATCACAAATTTTTCATATAATTCAAGCAAGAATAGTCAACCAATCAGACAGACCAATCAAACCAATCAGTCAGACCAATCACGCTAAGTTTTGTCATGTAGATGTGCCTGCTCTGCTCAGATTGAGCATGCCGCTAAATATAGGGATAATCAGTGGCGGTTTTAGGGGGAGGCCGACAGGGCCATGGCCCGAGGCCCCGCACCTGTAGGAGGCCCTGCGCCTCAATGCTAAGAAAAAATTATGTGTCTAACAGTTAGAAATGGCATTGACGAAGCTGACAGAGAAAGGGAGAAAAAAGAAAACAAAGAAAAAGGTCGCCCGCTGGTAGTGAGAATTCAGTATAGACTTCCTGGATTGTCGACCTAACTATTGCACTATTTGGGGCAATGGTTGAGTCGACGATTTTGATGCGAGAGTTCCTGGGTTTGATACCCGCCACTGCAGGCATTCATGTTTAGTGAGTTGACTATGCATTTCATGAATGCTACTGTTTCTGACTTATTACTTATATATGGAAATTGCACTGATGACGCTGATAGCAAAACGAAAAGATTAGGTTGCTGGTGGTGGTGAGAGTTCGGGATCAAAAACTCCTCGGATCGATGACTCATCGTGCATCGTTTAATCACACAAAGCAGTTTGTCATCTTCGTTGTGACAAGAATAAAGTAAGAACTTTCTCAGGCAGAAGAGGGGCTGGAGACAAATTTTCTTGTTCTTATTAAAAAAGAGTGTACTTGGATATTTTAGATCTTATAGGCCTGTCTAATATCGATATTGCCCCAATCCCCCACAAAAAAGACCCAACAAAACAAACAACCCCAGCACATCCAGGCGCGGATCCAGGGGGGGAGGGGGGCCATGGCCCAAACGTTAAAATTTCAAAGTGTCAAATTTTGAGTAAAGTCTTTCAAGACATATATAAAATAAGTAGAAGAATAAGATAAGAAAAGTAAACACATAAACAGATACATATAATAAAGAACTGTTATATGTACGTACTTAACAAACTAGATTACATTACATTTGATTGTGAACCTACTTGCAAATCAAATGATCTATGAGTGTAAGTGAAATTAGAAAAAATCGTAGCTAAATCCTACTTAAAAAGTAACTACTGAGAACAAAATTCTGCATATGTCAAACGTATACAAATATGTTTCATCATAAAACTCCATCGAGTTAATTTTGAAGAGCGTTTTACCTCGGAAACTGTGTCTCAATGAGGGGGGGGGGGCAAAGTTTCATATAGGCCTTTCTGCTACACCCTTGGTAAAGTGCCTGGGAGTACTATATTTTTTCCAAATGCCTCCCCCCCACTCAAACGCTGGATCCGCCCCTGCCCCGTAAGGAGCTCATCTCTCCATCAAAGAATGGCAGCTTACCTTTGCCGTTTCCTTCTTTATCTCCCATGCCACTAATCATAATATTTCCGTCTGCTAGGCAATGTGAAGTATGTAGAAACCCAAGTCCGCACTTGTTAAATACCGCTTTGTCACTGACAACCTACGGAAGATGGCAAAGCTTACCTATTATTACCCCACAATTTTTCTACGTAAAGATTAGGGAATTAACACTAAAGAGTACAGTTGAATACCACTTTTTCACTGAAAACCTACGAAAGATCGCAAAGCTTACCTACTATTACCCCACAATTCTTCTACGTAAAGATTAGGGAATTCACACTAAAGAGTACAGTTCAAAGGGGGGAGGATAGCGTCCTACTAGGCCTGCAGCTGGAAGATTTTGTTCTTTTTAAATATGATACATTTATCGTCTGTTTTTAATAGTCACTGACTTCTCCATACAATTATTCATCGAAGAAAGTACTTACATCTTACATCACACACACCGTACTTGATTTCCCCTTGTAACAAAATTTTAAGTGATTTATGTTTTGAATAGATATTCTGAAAAGTTTGGCTCATATGACCAATGGGTTTATAGAGGGTTTTTTAATCAAAATTTTCCGGGTTATCAGATTAGTATAAAATAGTTTGCGAGTTAAAACGCTTTCTGTGATCACAAAGTTACATTAAATGTGTTTTGTTTTGTCAACAGTGTCCTATTGTCATCATGACGCAAGTACTAACAACGCGTCAAAAGACTGATTTAATTAATCGATTAACGCGATTAATCGATTAATTGGTGTGGCGGGAATGCATTAGTGTTAATAGATGGTGATATATTACTGGTTGTGAGTACCAATACCACGTTTGCAGAATTTGTAGAACCAGTGGTGCCTTTTGAGCTTGCAGGAGCGTGATCCAGTCTCGGCTCACCATTTATAATGACTTTATGGTGACATAGATGTTATGAAATCTCAATTCTGGAAAATCGTGGGACCATGGGGAATCGAACCAACGGTCTCCGCAGTTGCCAAACGCATGATGCTTTTCCCCTAAGCTACGGTCCCTTACCAACAAGAGGGAGAAATTTGAGATGTCTATTGTTTGGATATTGTGCCACTGCACATTTGTCTGCCACAAGAAACGTAAAATGGGTAATTTCATCTTCCACGGGAAAAACAAAGGCAAGATAAGGAAGGAAATAATAAATGCGTCCGTCAACGTTTAATCCAATGCTTGAAAAAGTGCATTATATTAGTGTAGGCACGGTTATTATTACGAGTATTTTTCGCTCAAATTATACACAAAATTTTGCATAAAAATGTATCTAAAAGACTTTTATTCTAAAATACGACCTCCTTCACATTTCTTAGCGAAAGCCTAGGCTGCTTCTTGTTGACAATATTTCCTGCCACGGAAAATACTCTCTGTGAAGGAGCAAATGTCCAAGGTGCACACAGTACAGCCGAGCCAGAACCGCACCTTCTAGAAACCTGGCTTTGTTTATTTTCCACCACTCCAGCGGATACTTCACTGAGCGCATGCGCATACTACTCGTCATAAAAGCCCTTCCCAAGTAACTGCATCAACGATGATTTTCCGCCGGTGGTTCTTGTAACATCGTTCATCTCAATTCTACTGACGAGGACTTTTACGTATTCAGTAACAGCCTCCTTCAAATCATTTGGTGAAAACTTCAACCCTTTATGGAGAGGGTCCAAAGAAGATGCAATAGCAACCAAGTTATTGTACTTACGGTTGTCCAAAAAACGCCGTTTGAAAGCTTGAGGAACATTAACTTTGAACTCTGTCAGTATTTCACTTTCCGATTCGTTTAACTTTAGTGCATTATTCCAATAGCCTATTACAACGGAAAGACTACAGGCCACTGATATATTTTGGTCCTGAGACATAACAGTAGTCGCTAGCTCTCAACACTCCTAAGAACTGGCTAAGGCAATCGATTTGATTCCACTCTGCGGTATCCTCTTTTCGAGCTAGCAGGTGCTACAATATTTTTATCTACCAGAACTGCTCGAACAGCTTACATCTGCTCAAACAATCGTCCAAACATTTCAAAAATGCTATTCCACGGGAATTTGCATAAACTTACTAGTCTTTGTTTCGCGATTGTAAACCTTTCCTTTTTCTTTCAAGTAACGAAGTGGCTACGGTAGACTTTTGGGGAAAAAAGACGAACTTCGCTGATTTCTTGATGTGGGTATCTACTTCAGAAATCGAAAACCCTTCCTTCACCTCTTAACTATAACGCAATATCTTCCATCTTTATAGCATGAAGGACAAGGCCTACAGCTAAGGGGACTTCAGCAAGCGGGAGAGGCTTTTACGGGGGGGGACGTAAAAAATGCGATGTGAAACTCTTGTGTACTAAGTCATATAAATTTTCTCCATGCAGGGGCAAGTGTTATTGTACAGATGGGCTTCTTCCCCTTTGCTTGCCCCCCTTCGCTCCGGGCCTTTCAAGGACAAATTTCATATCTTAGTCCTTTGTCCATTGTCCACTGTCACAGTTACATATGACTTCGAGGCCAAAAACGTCCAAGCATCAGTTGTTATGGAGACATCCGAAACAAGATGAAGACGTCGTTGAACTTGCTCTCGACAAATTATCGTGTGGCAGGACGTCAAATTGTTCTCTGGGTCAACGAAATTTATAAAAGCTTTGAAATCATTTCCTTCTACAGTATCTATCACATGGGCATCATATCCCGTGCTATCATACTCAACGAAGTTATTTGTTCGGCTCATTCCTTGATGCATTTCGTTGCATAATTAGAAAGTTAGTCATAGTATTTTTTCCAGATGAATTCTGGGCAGTTGTGCTTGTACTTAAAGGAGTGCTTGTATCTGGTTTATCTAATGCAGAAGACGTTGTTTCACAATCATGATAGATAGAAGGATGTTTGCTTCGTACATGGGACATTCCAGAAGTAGCACTCCCACGATAAATAAAACGATGTCCACAAAACGTACAGTTTTCTTTGCTGTTTACTACCTTTTCAAAATATTCCCAAGGTGGGGATACCTTCCTAATTTCGGGGCAATCGGGGATCACTCATTTGACTCCCTGATGACCTGTTACCATATCAATATGAAGCATTGCCTCGAGCGCTTGCAATCAGTCATCTCCCTTTGCTTAAAACGCGCGTAACAGTATTTCGTAATCGTACATTGTTTAGTCGTTTAGTTGATATTTATTTTTCCAACACAATTATTTTTTAACACAAAGGTGGCGCTCTACTTAATTGCCCGTGAACTGTAAGTTTGTTCTATTCCTTAAAAATTAAATTATGCGTGAAAGCTATTCTACAATACAATAGGCTCAGATTACAGGAGGCAATCGATTGCACATCTTCGATCATTACAGACGTAAGACTACCACGTGACATTCGATAAGTACTTGTTTCTCGTAATCGATTATTGTATTGAAAGACCGCGAGTCGATCATAGTCCTGAAACCGAGGTAATCAATCATCTTCCTGAAAACGAGGTATTCAAAGATCGTTCTACTCGAGAGACAATCGAAGGTCAAACCAACCTTCGATTAATCGATTAATCGATGTTCGTTTGATACTCCTAGTTTCCAACTTGCTCGTTTATCGCTATTTCTGAAAGATATGCTTGAAGTGCTTTGTCAGCACCTTCAGATTTCAAACAATACTCAAAATCACAATATTGTAAAATCTCCGCAAGTTTATGCAAGGAAATGTATTACAATAATTACAAAATTAATCGATAAGCCATGAAAATAATACTCGTCTGTTGAAAATAAGAACCCTAAGAGGTTGATAAGCAAAGTTTTGTGCAGAGGGATTGGGTACTAGTGATTATTTGAAACACAAGTCAACGACCCAAGAGTACGTTGGTAACATACCAACCTTATGGAGTGTTGGTTTCCTTTCGTTTGCACCGACATCAAAAACAAATACTTTGCTAGTGTTGATGGAGGGCATGATCAGCTTGTCCCTTCTTTTCGACGAGTCACCATGGCAACTTTAAAAATCAATAAAAAACGATGTTGAAGTCAGAAATAAGGTAAGCAAAGATCTTTAAGACAGAAATAAGGAAGCAAAGATCTTGAAGACAGAAATAAGGTAAGCAAAGATCTTGAAGATAGAAATCAGGTAAGCAAAGATCTTGAAGACAGAAACAAGGTAAGCAAAGATCTTGAAGACAGAAACAAGGTAAGCAAAGATCTTGAAGACGGAAAAAAGGTAAGCAAAGGTCTTGAAGACAGAAATAAGGTAAGCAAAGATCTTTAAGACAGAAATCAGGCAAGCGTAGATCTTTAAGACAGAAAATAGGTAAGCAAAGATCTTCAAGACAGAAAACAGGTAAGCAAAGATCTTGAAGACAGAAATCAGGTAAGCAAAGATCTTGAAGACAGAAATAAGGTAAGCAAAGATCTTGAAGATAGAAATAAGGTAAGCAAAGATCTTGAAGACAGAAATAAGGTAAGCAAAGATCTTGAAGACAGAAATCAGGTAAGCAAAGATCTTGAAGACAGAAATCAGGCAAGGAAAGATCTTGAAGACAGAAAACAGGTAAGCAAAGATCTTGAAGACAGAAATCAGGTAAGCAAAGGTCTCGTAGACAGAAATCAGGTAAGGAAACTAACACAAAAAATCAAGGATCAAATATGTTCCAGTGGCGTAGTTAAAATAGATACATCACAGTTTCGCAATCAAGTAAGTAACCTCAGAGGTTGCTAATTATGGTATGAGTTGGCTTAATGCCGTGGGGAAATGTGACGTAACGAGTTTGAAAATGCTTGAAGTTTTTTACAAATACTCACTTTTCATGTAGCCCTATTGGCAAGAACATTAATGGCCAAAATTGACAGTAATGCCCTTTCCCAACATCTAGATATCAGCTTTCAAACTTTTAAGTCTCTCTAGCAAAACCTTTTTTACTTGACGATGGTTCCTAACTTAAGGATCCAAGTAATATTAACAGGAGTTTGACCAACTTAGACACTGTTGCCGAGAGAGAAACTAAAACGGATCCAAATAATCCAGATATCAGAAATGTATACAGTGTCATATTTTTGCAGAGCGTTTACACGAGGGTTGTGGTGCCGCCTCCACTCCTCCTGTGTCTCCATGGAGACGGATCCACATTAGATGTGCATGCGTACAAGTACCTATAAAACTGTAAAATCGGCAAAAGGGTGAAAAATCTATGCGGTCTGAAACACAGCCCACCGCAGATTCGATCTGTCGGTGTCACTGCTTTCAACAGATATGTGTATTTTATATCTGTGTTTGCGTGTTTTGTATCTGTGTTTGTGTTTGTATGTTTTGTATCTGTGTTTCTGTTTGTGTGCTTTGTACGTGTTTCTGTTTGTGTGCTTTGTATCTCTGTTTGTGTATTTTGTATCTGTGTTTCTGTTTGTATGTTCTGTATTTGTGTTTGTGTTCGTGTAATTTTTATCTGTGTTCGAGTTCGTGTATTTTATATCTGTGATTCTGTTTTTGTATTTTTTATCTGTTTGCGTTGTTTTGCTTGCATATGTGAGTACTCTACTGAAAGTATCCATGTCTTTCCATCCGTCTGTTTTTGTCTCTGTATGTTTTATATTTGCGCGTGACAGTTTTAGTGCCCATGTCTTTGCAAATCCGTATGTTGCATGGGCTGGTGTATCCATTTTCATTCCAACCATATCTAGGCGTAAATTGAACTCATCAAGTACATGCCGAACCTTTTAGGCTTTCATCCTACTAAGAATTGCATCTGCAGAAGACATTTGAACCTCTAATCACGTTCATGGATGTAAATAACATGGTATTTCAGGTATGCATGAGGAACTATTGAAACTCTCTCACTAACTCTTCGATAAGCCCATTCACATAATAGATCGTTTCTCTTTAATTACTTTGGTTCCCATTACATGCCATTCTTCTATTCAAACTTTACGATCGCATTAGTGACTTTGCATTGCGTATGGTGAATCAATATGTGACCTGCCTCCTCGATTAACTGTAAGTAGTGTACCGTATTTCCTCTAAACGCAGGAGTTTATTAAAATATCTAAGTGTTAGGTGAGGTGCTTATTACAAAATGACTAATTACGTAAATCAACTAATATTTTAGAAAAAGATAACAAAAACATTGTGTGATAAATGCGAACTTTACAAGTAAATATCATCTCACACAATGTAAGTTCTTATAGTATGTGATAGTGTAGTGTGTGATAGTGTAGTATGTGATAGTGTAGTATGCGATAGTGTAGTATGTGATAGTGTAGTATGTGATAGTGTAGTATGTGATAGTGTAGTATGTGATAGTGTAGTATGTGAGAGTGCAGTATGTGAGAGTGCAGTATGTGATAGTGTAGTATGTGATAGTGTAGTATGTGATAGTGTAGTGTGTGATAGTGCAGTATGTGAGAGTGCAGTATGTGAGAGTGTAGTATGTGATAGTGTAGTATGTGATAGTGTAGTATGTGATAGTGTAGTATGTGATATTGTAGTGTGTGATAGTGTAGTATGTGATATTGTAGTATGCGATAGTGTAGTATGTGATAGTGTAATAGGTGATAATGCAGTACGTGATAGTGTAGTATGTGAGAGTGTAGTATGTGATAGTGTAGTACGTGATAGTGTAGTATGTGATATTGTAGTGTGTTATAGTGTAGTATGTGATAGTGTAGTATGTGATAGTGTAGTGTGTGACAGTGTAGTATGTGATAGTGCAGTATGTGATCGTCCAGTATGTGATCGTCCAGTATGTGATCGTGCAGTATGTGATCGTGCAGTATGTGATCGTGCAGTATGTGATCGTGCAGTATGTGATCGTGCAGTATGTGATCGTGCAGTATGTGATCGTGCAGTATGTGATCGTGCA
>JAAAKL020011495.1:0-13615 GCA_010016065.2 Carybdea cf. marsupialis auct. non (Linnaeus, 1758) | reverse complement strand
TGACTTTCTTGTTTAAAAAGACACGTGCTTGTGACAAATCAAGTATACGATGACAGACTTGGTAGTTTCCACCTTTCACCATCCAAAGTTTCTCACTTTGGGCACCTGCCAAGGATACCAAACCTATGTAAGAAATCAGAGAAACAAATGTTGTCATCCTTTTAAACCAAACGTATGGCTATAATAACTCATGATAACTCTTGAAAATTTTTATCCTATATTCCCCTGGGGGAAAAGACACACAGGTTTTCACTGCTTACGTATAACATAACCCTTCCTACATTTGTCGACTAGGCTTAATACTATATCGACTTGTTAAAAACATCTTCTCTAAGTGCTCCAACTTATTATCCTTATTTCCTCACTTCCAAATCCTTCCAATAGAAAATTTAATTTGCCTTGTCTATTTCATCTAGACTAATTTATGTTGTGTGAAGTTCTTTTGGTGACAGCTAGGCCTTTGTGCGGACTGGCAACTTGAAGAAGATGGAAGAAAGTGAAACCTGGTTGTAGAATGAAGAGGTATATGGATGAATCCAAGAAATGATATGCAGCAGATAATCATGGCTAAGATCACGAAATAAATTCAATAAGTAAGAGTATTAAAGAAGAAACTGTGAAGCAGAGAGAGCTGTCACATGGTAAATAAAGTCCAAAGCATGGAATGAATGGCATATTAACTTAACAGCAGACTAAGATTAAAGAAAACTGCTCCGAGGAGCCTTGCAAAATTAGGAAAGCGAGGAAGGATGTTGTTGGAGCAAACTTCATGAAGAGATGAAGAGGGAAATGTTATTGTTGATAAGGAAAA
The DNA here is from genome assembly GCA_010016065.2 of Carybdea cf. marsupialis auct. non (Linnaeus, 1758). Taxonomy (NCBI): domain Eukaryota; kingdom Metazoa; phylum Cnidaria; class Cubozoa; order Carybdeida; family Carybdeidae; genus Carybdea; species Carybdea cf. marsupialis auct. non (Linnaeus, 1758). Next base: position 12,804 of record JAAAKL020011495.1, on the reverse strand, counting down.
TGTGGAACAGAGACGGAGCAACTGTGAAATGTGGAGAGTGAGCAGAGACATCGACCACAGAGACATTGTTTCATCCACCAGCTACAATTGTAGCATCTGGAAAAGAATCAAGTTTGTACCACATCTTTGTAGACTTTAAATTGCTGATTACAGGCTAGAACAGAGACATGTTTAGAAGCTTTAGATATCTGCTAACACCACGTTATGCACAATCTGAAGATGCTGGTGTCACAAGAGATGTTTAGTACCAATAAGGTAATAGAGAGTGCAGGCTTTTGCTGTAAAGTGTGCACTGGGGGAGATAATGGGGAAAACTGGAAGGTTCGGAGAAGAAAGGTTGAGTTGTAAAAGAGATGCCCACATCTTGTTACTTGTGGAAACTTCTTGAGACACATGGTAGAGCTGAGTGACCTATCAGAGTGAAGATTGATACAGCAATGTTCAAGTGGAGAGAAATAGCAAACCTCTTAAACACAAAAAATATCCCACTGGTAAATATAGCAACTGTATGCAACACATACATTATACCTGTTTCACTGTATGGCATCAAGACACATGATCTGATTCAGAAGCTGGAATAGATGATACATTATCATAAGGTGCTCTAGGAGAATGTTGAGTTACATGGCAGAAGTCACCTGGGGAGCGTTGGAAGTTGATCATTGTGACCATCACCTTCCTTTAATGAATGTTCGCATTGTGTAGGTTGACGCCATTGTGTGGTCATGGTAACATGGAGTGTATTGTCTGGTGAACGTGGTAAGATGTGCTCTCAGTAGAAATTCCTGAGCATAATTGTGAAGTTTTACTTTGGATATTGATTGTGATTCTGCTTTGTAGTAGAAGTGTTTCTGGTTTACAGCATGCAATTGGCTATGTGTTCTTAACAAGAATTGAGGAAGAGAACAGACTCATAATACTGACAAAGAATTTACAAATCTTAAGCATATGAACTTCAGGCATGTAGATTTACTTAGTTACTTACTCTGTTACTTTTTATAACATACTTCTTTAAATCTTCTAGTGTTTCTACTAAAAATTTAACAAGGGGGTCCAAAACCCATGGTTCTGATATGACTTAACACTTCTTCTCCTGGTGTTGGTGTTAATTTTTCTGCCATGGTTACAGACCTGGAATGTGCATTCTTCCAGGTCTCTCTTGAGTAGTAGGTCATGTAATTGCTAACTCTGCTACTAAAACCCTGATGTTTTTGTTTATCCTAAGTGGTAGTTTAATATCCTATCTCCTTCATTTTGTATCTCAGGTCTCAAAAGAAGTACCTATTATACCTGTAAATATCTTTAAAATCTGTAGCAAAGGGTTAAATAACACTATCTTTGGTGCACGAAAAGAAAACTTTAACTGCCAGTATGAAGGGCAGGTACATCAAAACCAAACTAATATATCATAAAAAACAATGAAACTTACCAACAAATCCACTGACATCCATATTCTGTCCATAGTTGCATCTTGTTACTGCAGTTGCTAGCTCATCTATTATCCTTTCACTAACTCCTCTCTCTATTAAAATCTCTTTCGCAGTCTTTTGTGTGTACTCAACAAACTTTGTACCACCCATAGCAGTTAGCATATCTTGGACGGTTTCATATGACTTCCCCTCATCTTGTAATTTATAAATTTTTCCAAAGTCTTTCAGCACACTTTCCAGAAACCTATTCATTGTAATAAGGCTAAAGCCATACCTCCAAAACAAACGAAACAGGGACACAATTTTCCACTCTGAGTCTTTAAAAACGAATTCCTTCCCATCATAGATACCTAATATCATGTTGCCTGTACCAAGTGCTCTTAGTTTGGTCAGCCCTGTAAGCAAACAAGAAACAATAACCCTGTGATTTGTACCAAAGCAACCTTTATAAGAATTTCTGCTCATCAAATCAACTACAATTGATCAGTTAATCTTCACTATAAGATGACATAATCATACTTTAACTGAATCAGATTTTAAAAAATGCTCAAAGAACTCTGTGTGATGGCCCAGAGGTTCCATCTGCAGCTTTGAGTGCAGAGGGTTCTTGGTTGAAATACCACTCAGAGTGATTTGAAAATTTTCCTGTTTCATCAATTTGTAAACTGAGCCATCAAGCTGGCCAACCCAGTGGGTAATCCTTTCGGGGTCATCAAAATGGGAACCAGTTCATACTGGGGTCAAATTGTGGAAACACAAGAAAGAGGAGTGGCACCTCACCCTGCCTTCGGGCAGAAGCCATACGAAAAAGGAGCCTTTGGGTTGCCCTTGACTGTGGTTGAACAATTTGAAAAACTTTCAAAGAACTCATTCATCAAAAATATTATTATACAAGAAGAAAACTGGCTCATTTTACTGTACTTTCTGTCAATTTGTCTAACATGTTTTAGTGTACTGATTGATGGTAACCAATGGAGCATTAGGAAACTTTGATTGGGATACTGTCATTGTCATCATTGTTACATTGATTGAGCAACACACTGCAATAGCTTTGTGTCTGTAATCCAGCCATCCAGATACACTTCAAATGACAAATATGCAGAAGCCTGTTCAGACAGTTGTTTCTGGTTGCTATTGAGGGCTAGATCCTAATTCCACCCCAGGTTCTCAAGTCAGTTACTATCAAACTGTGAAACCCTACTTTATGTTGGCTGATGGGTTAAGGAATTCATTAATAGATAACAAACCCCTTGTAGTATAGATCTCTTCAACTGTGCTCCATGTTTTGCAAAGATGATAACAGTTTTCTGAAGTGCTCTTTAACAAGATACTTTAAAAACATGCAAAGGGGTAAGGTAGGAAGCAGAGATGGCATTAGGGTAGGGAGCAGGGTTGGAGTAGGGGTAGGGTAGGGAGTAGAGTTGGGATAAGGAGTAGGGTTAGAGTAGGAATAGGGTTAGAGTAGGGAGTGGGGAGAGGGTTAGGGTAGGGAGTAGGGTTAGATTAGGGAGCAGGGATAGGGTCAAAAATAATCAGACACAACTATGGTATTTTTAGCAATTAGACCCATTACAAATTAATAAGTGATAAACTGCTGAATTGCTGCTGAACTGCTTATAAATTCAAGTTAATTGAGTTCTGCATTTTACAAGTAAACACTTTACCAATGTCATGGCGTGATTTTTTAAAAATATTTCCTGCGTGTGCCACACTTCTTGTTCGAAATTACTCAAAAAGTGACGAAATTTAAACGTTAAAAATTTGGATTGCGTACAAGTGTCATGATTTTTTCCTTTGATTCTACTTTGTGAGGGTAGATATACTGCTGACTACAACACGATAAACAGAAAAGGTTGAACAAGTGTGCGCAATGAACAATAAACGTTAAAATCGTTGCAAAACGAAGCAAATTTTCAACGGTAACATTTTTCATATTCAAGCTGAGGTCTTCAAATTTTCCTCGAAATGTGTAGGCCCTACTTTTTGACATGCTTTCCATAAATACGCGTTTTGAGTAGATTACTCTCGTGAAACTTATATAAACAGTTACTGGCATTACACTGCAAGATCACTGACATGACGTCCTACAACAATAACAACAATTCAACACCAAAAACTTAAACCAGTGCAAGACATAAATATCGACAGATTGACAGACTGAATCTTACCAGTCATTTTCACAAAGTCACTCAGGTATCTGTTGTCATCATGAATTATTGATCCCCCACTTTCGTACTGTTGTCCCTGTACACTAATTACGGCTGCTCTCCCACCAATTAAGTTACTCTTTTCGAAAACATCGATTGAAATTGATGAACCATGAAGTTCCCGCGTAAAATGTGAAGCACTTGTACCTCCAATCCCACTTCCAATGATTGCCACTTTCAAGGGTTTCCTCTCATATGCGTGCTTTAAAATGGAGTCAAACTTGTTCTCAGCTGAATGCCCGCTTTGCAGATACACAAGGCCAAACCCGAGTGAGAGAATACCTCCACAAAGTTTCAGTTTTCTGGTGAAAACATGAGCCATAACTGTACCTCTATTGTGCAATCGATTGCAGACAGTAAGAGTAGTAAGAAGTAAGTAATCGGGTTGTGGATATCCTTCGTTACAAGTATGCTGTGCGTTTGCCAGGTACGTCAAGCATTCTTTCACAACTTGCAAAGCTTTTTCGTAGGGCAAAGGTCTAATACAAGGCCAAAGTCTCCAGCACCTTTTAATCCGCTTGATATTCCGAATATCCAAAACAAAGGAAGACTTCAGCAAGAGCAAGATGGCATTTCACTCAATGATTAATAAATTCTCGATAAGGGTCAAATAACGTTAACTACCATTTCGAAAAAGAGTCTGATAAACAACAGTGTAACACCAATACGAGATCGCTTAGGATATGGGGCGTGGCAGCACAACTCAGTCCTGCTTGGTGGAATGGATCGGAGATCAAGAACAACATCACACCCGTTAGACTCCAGTATTCCCTTTGTGGTAATCTGATAGCACTATCTTTTACTATTAAAATTATAAGGAAACTTTGATTTCAAATGCAGAGATTTTTAAGCAGTAGCCCAGAGGATTTCATAATCTCTGATTCCATGTACACTGTGTCCTACAACCACCATAGAGTCTGTATTTCCACTGCAGCCTAACAGAATTTCATCAAGTATTTAACGTTTCCTTTTCAATTTGAATAATTTGATATTAAAGTTTGATATCTTATCGTAACGATGTTTAGAAATTCTGATTTGTGGGTAAATAGTATCTGACTTATTATTATACTAATGTATCAAGCAAGAAGTAATCAAGAATTGTACCCAAACATTGTTAATTGACGTGGAGATATTTTTCATCTTCAATAATCGAGAATATATTCTATGTGAATCAGAAAAAATTGTACGTTTCTCCGTGATTCGTCCATATGTATAAAGACATTGGGGGGGGGGGGGATTCACCGGGGTCTTCACTCATCCGCTTAAATTTTTTTTACCTCTTCCTGAGAGTGCATGAGTGCAGATAGGAACTCGAAAGTTAACTGCTCTTTTTAGTAGTGAAGACTTGATTGAATGCTATACTACTACCCATTTAGTTGATGCAGTTATTCAACCCTCCACTCATTTACTATTTATTTAATTGCATTCATTGATTCCTTTACACAATCATTCATTTAATTATTGCTTTGTGTACTCATTCATGCACTTATTTCCTTCCCACAATGCACCACACGATATGACAATCTGTTATCATGACGTCAAGTTATATGTTTCTAAATTTGACGTCATCGTATCATTTTATATAAGTCGACACTTTTCTGATGAGAATCATAACACATTGCTATTTGCCGTCGTTAGCTGTGTTGGAAGTTATCCCCGAAGTAAAATGTCTTCCAAACAAGTGATGGTGTTGGATTCTTTGTGGAATATTCACACTCTTAGAGTTTAAGTCAACTTTAAGACACACGAGGCGTCAGTAAAGGAACATGTTCGTTGTAACAGAGAAGGAAGGTAGGTTATTTTGCAATATCCCAAACCCTCCCTACTACACGTACACATATGTTCTAGTTGCTGAGAAATCCTGTAAATTGCAAGCGAGATTGACACCGTTCCACGTTGGGAATAGCTAAGTAAGGAACGTTCGAAGTAGTTCGAAGATATCCCTTGATTCGAATATCAAATCAACCGATGCAAACTCCGAGTTCTAAAGCAAGGTCATTAGCAGTAAGAGAACTAGCTGAAGATAGAAACCATTAATACAGACTTCGAACAAGATGATTTTATTTACGTTTTAATTTTAAACATTTTTAGTACGATTATGAATCTAAAACTGGTAAACAACATCCCATTTTCTTCAATTGCAATACATATTGTGTCTATTTTGTAAAACGTTTCCGACGAAACACATTGACGAGAGTTGTATAATTGAGACAGGTGTGTAAGGTGATTCTCATTCTATCTCATGAGCTCACTTCTCTTTGCCTCTATAACATCTATTAGCTTCTTTCCAAGTTTGCTAGTTCTCAAAACAGTCTTCAAAAAGTATACTAATCCACTTTTCTTGCAACATCTTTTATCAACTTCGCTTATTTTAATCAAAACATATTTTTCATATCGTAAATTACTGATTAAAGCACCGAGTTTGGGAGACGTATTTCTCACAAGCGTCTAGCTACCAATAACCTCTCAGGGGTGAATAAACACCCAGTGCATACTGTATGGGTGAAAAAGGAACAAAGTCTGATGAAGTGTGTGGACAGTTCACGCTTTTAGATGAAGATACACTGGACGATGAAAATATAGTGATTGATTGATTGATTGAGCTTGTACTGCAGAAAGCTGATGTATATTTTGAGAGATACCTGAATTGTTTATATTCGTCATAACCGCCTAACCAGAATCTTCTAAGTCATAACCAGGCCATTCAATCGGCATTTTACGGTAGTTTGATCAAAAAAGGGACCGAAATGTTGCGCTGTGATTGGTTAAGCAACACGTGCTCAGCGATAGCGGGATTAATTGGTGGACAAGGGGGAAACATTGTGGAAGTTCTTGTTGCTTTTCAGAACAACTTTAACAAGCCTTCCATACTATTGCAGCCTTGAGCTGAGTTTAGACCAGACGGGTTCTGAAATTATCTACATACAGTTAGCAAATGCAATAGCATTTAATGTCCAAGCTCATTGTCAAAACCCAACTTTGTCACCCTGTGACTCATTGGAACTAGAGAAACAGAAAAACAGCGGTATGTGTTTGTATTTGAAATGGCGTTGAATAGGAGTGAGAGGGAAGATCAATGGATACTTCGAAGAAGCTTCCGTTTGCATAAAATACAATGTATTGGGACTAAAGCCTTGAAAACATCAACGGAGATCCATGGGAGGAATCGATAAAGTTTTCCGCGAGTTCGAGATGTTAACATTCCGCTAAATAAAAAATTTGAGGTCGATATTTACAGCCATGGATTGTTATAATAGTCCAAAATAACGTCAGTAAATGGCGATCTCACACGTGCACATACGGCATCAAAAGGTATTCATTTGAGAGTAATCACAGTAATTAGTGATATAGAGTATTTGTGAGTTACATGTGCTCCTAATCAGGGAAAGGAAACAATACCGAGTGCTTTCTACGAGTCGCCATGACACCACGTAAGATCACGCGATCGCCTTCTCGAATGCGTTCTCCTAATGGATTAGCTTGATTTTAAAGATTCTTTAGAAGAGAATAAACATATTTTGATTGAAGCTCTTCCTGGGTACTCATCAGAATCATACGCACCACTTTACAATTGAAACAAATATGTACTGTTATAATAGAAGTTGGAAGCCACAATGCGGACGTAAAGGAGAGCTGCTACAGGGAGCTAACCTACAAAAAAGGCGGGAAGTAAAAATAAAATAATAACTTATCACAAAACAACAAGTATAGAACAAAGAAAAAAATTTGAAAAATGTATATAATAAAGCCAATGTTCAGCCTAGAACAGTTTTGTTGGGAGTACAAAATCCTTTTGCTTGCAGAGAGAGGACTGATGTATTTTGATGTACATAGCCTCAAGAAATCTGAGGAGATGCTCTGATCGGGCTCCATAAATCACAGCGAACCACGCATTATCGTAGTGTTCTGCAAATTCTCGATTAAACAACACGTGCTCAGCGATAGCGGATTGTGTATCTATGGTGAGTTTCTTTTCGCTGCTCTTGCATGCCCCATTTGGTTGTTTTCGCTCAACTGTAGTCTTATTCTGGAGAACACTGGGAATGTGCTGCTGAATTCTTTGGAAGAGGATTTGGGATACTCTACAACCATAGCGTGCTCCGCATCGGCATTTGAATTAATAAACGACACTACTTAAGGAATGGAGTGGTGGAACATCGTTTGTCGCTCTCGGTAGCATTTTAGCAGTAGTGTGCACAATTAGCAGCTTGCATGTACTATAAGTGTTTTCTACTGCTCGTTGAAGATTTCGGTTGATCTTTCCCGACGGATCGCCGAGTCAAGGTATACAGAGGCATACAGGACATTTTGGGGCTCCAAATTTCCTTGGTGTTTCAACATCTGTTACATACAATTATCTATGTAATCAAAACCTTTCCACTAGCTCGCCACCGTCATATATTTCTAATAGAGATCTTCGAACTCCATCAACTTGATCAGTTACCACTTTACTACGTGACCAACAAACGCCATTTCGTCACTGCAGCTTCACGACACAGGCTGCTGATAACGAACAACGACTTCAACCCGATCGGAACCATATTTAAGCCCCCCAGTGTTTTCACGAAGTAGAATTAACTTTGGCATCAATACTTTGATCATTCCCTGACTCTAAATACAGACAATTTGACTCACGTCGGTGAATTTGAGCTGAATTAGCTTGCATTGCATCTCTGCACGCAGGCCCTAGCTTCCTACATGTGCCTTCTATATGTCTGGAGGCCGCACTTCCTCTCAGCGTTATTTGAAGCGGTAAAGTACAAAATACTGATATTGTAAAAAATCCCAAAAACACTTTAATACAGAAGTCTCCTGATACATTCATGGCGATTGTAAACGAAACATAGTAATCGTAAAATAACTTATCCAACTTATTTCTCCACATTTTGACGTCATCTTGGTTCTGTTCTCAAGAGTAAACAGAGCGTTGCCAGTCTACAGTGTAGAAATGAGGGCCATCTATACTTACAATTCCACGGTTACTCAAAACTCTCGAAGAACGGACTCCTTTTCTACATCGATATAGATGGATACTTCAGTTATACAAAAAAATTACAGTCCAGAAGCGAAGGGTGAGGAGGTCATGGCGTGCGACCGATCCCATTTCTGTTTCAAATCCCCACCAGTTATAATACAGTATGAGTACACTTTAAATTAGTTTAGCGAACATTATCACGAACGACAATATTTCAAGACGAGCAAAGACGGTGTCATATCTTTCTCATCTTCTTCAATATCAACTTACAAATCCTGTTACCATGTTACTACAAATGGATTTACCCAATGAAGGGAGTAAAATGCCAAATTACTACGAAGTCAAGATTCAAAATATTGCACTATTGTCCCACCAGCGAATCATGCATCCAATGCGAATGGTGTTACATTCCAAGCTTCTGTCACATGTGTACTGATAACTGAGTAAATACCTCTTCGAAGGTGTCCCACAATGAGCTGGAGATAGAATGCAGGGCGTACAGTAGCAACTGATGGACCATGATTACTCGGGGCGAATTGTAGAAGACGTACAGACCGTCGTCGCTAGATCAAGATGATGACAATTTCTTCGGTTTGTTGAATGTTTTACTCATTAAACAATCTTCCTAATCAGATGCAAAAATGGAATGCAATCTACAACAATTTAACAGTGCAACGTCTACTTTATAGGCAATAAAACAGGTCATGACTCCATCTGCGGTCTGTTGCCCAAAACATTGTCAAATTTAGTGTACTTCCTTAACAATGGCCAAGAATTTACCTTCAGTAGAAAACCGTACAACCAAAGAACATATACAGAATATAAGATCCAGTTACAATATACCACACATGTCTGGCGGCATTTGAATACAATTTGGGCACCACACATTGGAAAACTTCCTATACAGCTGACATCATGGCTTTGACAGATCTTATGCCCCTTCTAATATATACATGAATTTCCGTTCACAGCATCCTTCGAAGATTATATGATCTTTTCGTGCGTTTTACAACGAGTACTGTTGCGTGTCGAATTTACTCCCGGGTTTGTAATATACGGACGAAAGCTTATCAATTATTTATAACCCTCCAAGGACCGTATTAACTCCCCAACTTATAAACTTTGAGGTCAGTATGGTATGAAACTAACTTTCTTTCCATAAAAATTAATTCTTTACCAACAGAAAAGCAATGTTGCACCAAGCTATTCCTTTCGTATACTATGACATGAGTATTTAGTTGCCATTTTCAGTTTAATTTGTTAACGCAAAGGTATTTTCAATATTTGTAACATACGACAAACCTTCCTCACCCCCTGTCTACTTGGACCTCTCCCCCGTTTATCAAGCATCCGAGAGTAATAGACTAGTAATGTTAGACGTACTCCAACAATGCAATTCCAACGAGAATTGTCAAAAAATTTACAAATGCTAAAACTGCGTATATCCTGTCTGCTGTTTAATAATATAACATGCCTTACAGAATGATTTCTCAAGTTTCTGCAAAACCTTCCAAAGCTGGTGGCTACTAAGGACTACAAAACATGTTACTGACGACTTAGAAAACCTAAACTGACCCACTGGCTCACTCATCAGCTTTCCAATTCAATTCAACACCTACTTACAATGGCTAGGCCAAATCAAAAAGTTGAACGTGCAAAAATTGAGTTGATTCCCTGAAGTCATTCTAAAACATGTCTTGAAAATTAGTCATACGCTTCCTTACAGTACTCTACTGACATTTTTGTACATATGGATTCGATCTGATTGACACTTGTTATCAGCTCCCTCAACTGCGATTCCTGGATGACAGTTGACACTGCCAGAAAATAGAATAGCCATTTCTCCACCGCATTCTGTGTGAAACACTATCCAATCAGAAATAGTAATGTCATACCAAAATAGACTCTTTACTTATTCCACAGGATGGGTGATAATAACTGGCAGAAGAAATAAATCAACTGCAGTTTCCTTGTGAATTTCATCTACTAAACAGTTACTCCTCGAATTCTTCCTCTCGATGGACCTCAAAAACTGCTTTGGCAATTTCTGCCTTCTTCAATGCATCTAGAGCTGTCGGATAGTCCTGCAATTGATACTTTCGAACGCACAGTTTATCATATGCCAGATAGGTCCCTGCCATGTCACTTACAAGTTGAATTGCTTTCGGAAAAGTGTAAGGATTGATATGAGAGCCAATAATAGCTATTTCCTTGTTATACACTTCAAAGGGATCGATCTTCAGTTCGGAATTTTGAGGGCAGCAACCGAAAAGAAGAAGTTTCCCACCTGAAAAAAATTTAAAATAGATTTACAATTTGAAAGAGGAAATGGAAATTGAAAAATGACTATGTGAAAACTGATTTCCAGCATCACCTTTTAAGTTATTACTGTCAGATGTCTCAAATGTTGCAGGTGACACCTCCTATGAAGAGGAGAGTTCCTTCATGTCGGCGGAGAAACCTGAGAGAGTAATTCAAAAGTATGAACTCTAGTGAGAACAAACGGCAGGAAAAACGGAGACCAAAGGAGTGGCAAATAGGAATAAATACTGACTTAAGGCAATGGACATGAAAACAGTCAGAGCTGAGAGAGTAATTCAAAAGTATGAACTCTAGTGAGAACAAACGGCAAGGAGAAACAAAGACCAAAGGAGTGGCAAATAGGAATAAATACTGACTTAAGGCAATGAACATAAAAACAGTCAGAGCTGAACTGAAGGAACTTGATAACCTCAGTTTATGTCCTCATTCAAGATATCACCATAAAACGTTAAGAAAGATTTAGTAAACTCACTGATCCAACAACATGTTGTAACAATGTTTATCATATTACATGAACAACACTTCTTAGACGAAAAGATGGAGAGTTTAATACGTTTTTGTCAGTTGTACGTAGTAGTGACGTATCTTACTCGTCATAGCAGCCTTTTATGGATCACACTTTCTCGTGTTCCTGTTCCTGACAGTGATGTTGCCAACGCTGTTCGTAATTATCCCTTCGATACCTTTCTGTGTTTAAATGTGTTACAGGCCACTGTGTTAACATGTTAGGTATCCATACACGTTATCAAAGACATGGCCGTTATGTACTGTTGACCAAGACTGGGAATTTGAATAAATAAACATCTACCGGGACATGACTATCGTGATCACTCAAAACAGGAACACACAAAACCTCTTCGTAAACGGACAGACTGCAACAGTCAAACACATAGAGAATCATAGTATCTTCTCTAAAACATGCTCGAGTTTCCCCCTGCATGATGGTATGGCTATCTCATCAATAAAAGCAAGGTATGATATAGATAGTGTATAGTAGATGTCTATGAGATGCATCACAATGTGAAACATATGAACATGCTATATAGTGGGCTTGGAGGTCGTACAAGGTCTACAGAGATATGCACTTATAACTCTAGAAATTACTTATAAAATATACTTTCGTAATTATATATCAAAACTTATGGTGTTAAAAATGTATGCTGTTTCATCTTAAGATATATGAACACACTGACACATTGTTTATATCTTAGAACAGTACCGTCGTACGTTGCACATCCCTCTAAATGCATGAATACATCGTAAAATAAAATGATCCTGGACATCCTCTGATGCTACGTTCCCATAGATGGAAATAAACTTTCAATGCCTTGGTTGTTCACCTCGGTTATTACATCTACTCTTATGCATTGAGCAGGGATACAAATGCATAAGGGATGTTGGCAACCAAGTTCCCTAGAAAGGTGTTTTGTCTTGACTTGAGAGTAGCTCCACCATGATAGTCTCATCGGGGCCGTTATTCATGGCAGGAGAAGTTTACTTCTTAAGGGCACTCAATGAGAGACAAAACATCTTTCGAAGCTCAAACTCTTCGATCATCCCCTTTAAGACAAAAAACAAAAATATCTTGCTAATCTGTGATCATTTCAAGAAGTGTTTTGCTCGTTTATCGTTAGCTTTAGACTAATTTTATATGCACATGTATATATCTTATGGTTAAATCATTTTGGATATCCTCTGATGCTACGTTCCCATAAATGAAAACAAACTTTCAATGGCTTGGTTGTTCTCCTCGGTTACTCCTTCTACTCTTATGCATTGAGCAGGGATACAGGTGCATAAGGGATGTTGGCAACCAAGTTCCCTAGAAAGGTGTTTTGTCTTGACTTGAGAGTAGCTCCACCATGATAGT
>JAAAKL020011494.1:0-13615 GCA_010016065.2 Carybdea cf. marsupialis auct. non (Linnaeus, 1758) | reverse complement strand
AAAGACTAATCATGGAAAATAATGTTGTAGTGATTACGAAATTATACAAAATAACTGTTTGACATAGACCTAGTTCTTTTCATGAGAGGTTACGAGTACGTTGGCAACTTCCGTTCAACAAGCGTAACTCAACCATCTCACAAACAGAACACTTTAATATATCAACTCTATATGTTACACAGTATACATCCTTAAGGCTCTGTGATACTTTTAGTTGAGTCCAGTAACTAGTACACAGGCTATGTAGTTGCTGTAGAACAGAGCTTCTACCTGCTATCAGTAATGTTGAAAGTTAATTTAAGATACCATTGCTGGCTTTAATATCTTTGTTGTTTCATAAACCATGTAGGCCTATGACTTTATAAATAAATAAATGAATGCTTGTACAGCATCCACGTCATACAGAACAACTGATATGTAACCATGCCTATACCCTATAAAATAGGACCATTCCCTGGCAACACCTAAACTGTATTATTCAATCGGTTGAAGGTTAACAACACCAATTTTTTGATTAATGATATGGCCATTGGAAATACTCTAAGTTTTCAACCATGGGCATCACACTCTAATTTCAACAACTCCTTCAACAGCCAATGTGCTTGTATCTTGCTTTATATCATCATCTACAATACCTTAAACTACAACATATATAAATACATCATTGTACTAACAAGAAGTTGTCAGTGGGAAAAGTAAATTAAAGCATGGTTTCACTTCCTATACTTTATATGCCCTATACCTACTCAAATACAGATCATGAAACTTGAGTACTGACTTTCTGTTACTATTACAATTTTACCAATGCTTAATCAGGATAATACCTTTTTAAATTGATCACTCTTGCAATGGTATCAATAATACTTGGTGGGCCTATATATCATTTCACACATATACAAAAACATCTATATCATACATATAGTCAACTCACTATCTGATAAGACTTCATAGGCTTCTGATATTTCTTTAAATTTTGCCTCTGCTTCAACTGCATTGTCTGGGTTCTTGTCTGGGTGCCACTTCAAAGCCAATTTCCTGTAACTATAAATGAGGAATTTACTATGATTTACCTGTCACCAGACAATAAAAATTCACAACTTTCAATACAACGTGACAAGAAGTGGCCTACAAATCATAGAAGCTTCTTATATTCAATTCAATGGCCTCACATGGTCGTAAGATATAGGAATGAGTAAGTGGGTCATGAAAAAAACCAAATACCCCAAGTAGCTAGCTTAAATGTCTGACATGGAATGTAAGTTATCAAAGTTTGAAGCAAACAATGTGAGAACTATTGTGTTCTTTGTAAGAAATCCTTGTAATATATGTAGATTCATTTGGTTATAACAAATCATAGGCCTATCAAATGCTACAGATCACAGCAGATCAAACTACAAGGTAGTAATTGCAACAATAGACCAAACAAGCATTGACGTACATGGTTGTAATCTCACCATAGATATGGCATACGTCAGGGCCTAGTGGAGACCAGCCACCTGATACCAGTTAACTCATCAAACAACCTGGAAGGGTACGGCGGCGACTTAATGAACACTGAGGGCAAAGGAGATAAACTTATCCAAATCACATTGCTTACTCTATTCTGTGTACAATATTAAATTGACAGATAATTCAAATTTTACAAAACCTATCTAATAATATAATTTAAGTATATGTATACCTGTGCAAAGATCTCGATATGAAATGTCAATGAACAGAGTGATTTGTTTTAAAATCTGCTTAATACCGGTACCTTGATAATAAGTTATTTCCTTTAAAAGCTACACCGTGCATATCCCATATCATCAACACAATCATACAACACAGGTATGAAATTCGGAATTAAGATACAAACGTCCACCACCTGTCACAAAATGTCATCAGAAAGCAAAAAGGTTGCGTATATAAGAATAGCGGGGAAACAATCACAGCTGCTCAAGAAACAACCTATACATGTCCTTAATCAGTCCTTTTCGTTTTAGGACACCTTTTAGTACATAGTTTATATACATGTTTTGTTCCAATTGAAAACATGCTGGTGCTTTTTCAAAACATTTGACAGTTCATAGGTAGTTTGCCCTTGGGTAAAATGAACTGTTACGGGAACAAACATTAACGGTATGGCCATTTTAGTGATTTACGTACAAGTTTCCTGTGGGATTTCTTTGACATCGCCATCCTGTCACCCACTACTCTGGATACGGGTCTGCAATGCGTCAGATTCCGGTATTATGTGCATCCACTGGGACTCACAAAACCTGTGCAATAACAGCATCATCGCTTTTCGACGATTAAAATGATATTGCTCTAAAGCCTGACTAATGCCTATCACCATAATCAAGCAATTTGTGCACTAGAGCATTTATTTGGCCCTGATTTTCGCACTGAAGAAAATATGTCAAGTGATATTGAGAAAATTCTAACGGTACCATACCGAAATAAACGGTAAAACCGCATCAACTGTAAGAGAATAACTTGTTCCGTAGTGCAATTATAATTGACAAAAACTGCTGGTCTATCTGATTACTGCAGCGCATAGGGCCCAGAACCTGTCCAACAATCAAATGCTGTGGGATAATGGCAAGGCGACTCGGTACTTACGCTTTTTTTATTTCTGTTTCTGTCGCACTCTTCTGAACTCCCAATATTTGGTAATAGTCAGCCATGTTCCTTCTCTAAGCCGGCCTCGGTGGCAACGACCTCAATTTCTCCTGCCTGTTAGTCGTGGCCCTTACGAAAGTTACGTTCTCCAGCTGCTCTGGTGTATTTTGTTAGTATAACACAGTGACGGTGCTCGCTGTAGCTTTGTTAAAATCACTAATCTCGTATCAACAAATTATAAGTCCCAGTCAACGATGCTACGTAACGAAGGTTCTATTTTAAGCCTCCTTTTATCAAAGATATGCCATTAAATTTTCCTGATCCATATTTCATCACAACAACCTGCAGTAGCGCTCACGGAAAACTGTCGAAATTTCCATAGGACCCTTGTGCAAATACTCGGTGTTAATATCACCAAAGTCACACAAATGTAGGGTTGGCAACTTTGGTTGAACAAAACACCGTATGGGGAGGAGGGGAGGGGCGTGTTAACGCCCATATAAATCTCAAAGGCTTGAGTGAGTTGGAAATTTTTCAAGACAATTAAATTCGCATTTTAAACAACTTTACCATCAAATGGAAAAACTTTACTTGGAAAATTTTGGAAACTGTACTTTGTTTGATTCGTAAAAGGCTTTTTATCATCAATGACACCAAAAAATGGTCACAAGTTGTGTCTTGCATATTGCCTATATCAATCCCACACGGTTTCTTTGCTTAGACCATCTTAGATTCATCTTTCTGAAAGACGCGCTCAATGTATGGTTATGTCGGAGGAATACTGAGCACGAATTTTCTGACCGTCAACATGTTCCAAAATTCTCCTGCTGCAAAAACTTTGATTCATGTTTCTCAATGTTCTCACTCTTATCCAAAACTCATTTTCATTCGCCATCACTACAACATCTCGAATAGCGCAAATCTTGTCATACATTTTGCCAGCATTGGCCGTGTCGCATATTTTGAAGCTCTGGATGGCGTTCAGCACATTATCAAAACATAAATTTTCAACTTTGGACAATGACAAGCATCTTGTGCTGTAAAACAGATTCCTCTTTGAGAAATCAGAGCAGTCTTTGATCTATTTCAGTACGTTGTCGCAAAATCTTGGAAAATCATTAACCATGACTTCTCGTTGATTAGGCCCAAGTTTTGCCAACTGTGATTTCGTCACAGTGCCAAAGAATAAATATTTTCTTCTGTTCAACAGTCCGTCTCCTAAAGTAGTCACTATGTGAAATACATCTACAGATGAGATATTCCCTTTCACAGATTTTATGGCCGTCTTAAACAATTCCAAGACATGCGAGAGAAAGCATAGGTAGGCTTCTGTTGTTTCGTTCGATTCGGTAACATGCTTTTTCGTGTGCTTCAATCGCTGATACTCCTCTTTGCCATTGCCACACTCGTTTCCAAAATACTGTACCATAACAGGCCACAACTGCAACAACCTGTTGATAGCTGGCAAGAATGATGAGCATCGTGTTTCACATGACGGAGTATCTCCAAATGTTCAGCTTCTGCAATCTCACAGAGCTCCTTGAAACGTTTTCTTTTACATGTAGACCTGCAGAAATGTGCGTATACCCTAAGCACATCTTGCTGAACATATTGTCTAATACATCCATTGCGACGTGCGCTTCTATACCTTAACTACTCACTTCTATGTCATTGCTACAAAACATATATGCAAGGGATTTCATCTCTTTCCAGCCGATCAAAGTAAATCACAACACAAAGTATCAAAGCTATTCTTTATACCCATTCAAAGTTTAATGGTGCTCTTTCATTTATGACCCAAGGCTCAAATGCCGTTGTCGGCGCTTGTTTACAGCAACATCTTTATCAAAACTTTGCAACCTATTACTATTTCTCTCGCCATCTGTAGTCTCACGAGACATGCTACAGTAAGTTATTACAAGGATTTTTTCCCTCTATATATTAAATTTATGTCACCGCCTTTAAAGTCACTTATTTATATCTCACAGATCATGAAACACACATTCACGACGCGTCCATGCCTTCCTCTCCCTATTCAATTTACTATCACCTGACTATATAACACAATTCAATACAGTCACTGGCCCTGTAAAGGGGCCTAAAACACTGTTGCAGATGCCCTTTCTCGGATTGGAAATCACAGCCTTTCATCTCCTATTAAATAAATAGTGTTTAGATGGGTCAGCATCCATCCCTGAGAATTTTGTACTCCCTTATAGAACTCCTACTGATGTCCAGAGACTTCATTCTTCTCCCTACGATCTTCAGACTTTGTATGCAGAGGGAAAGTACGAGGTTACGATTTTTATTGAAACTCAACTCAATTTCCATATTGCCGTATTAGTGACAACGTCAGTGGCCATAATTGAAAGGCTACAAAGTTTAAATCTCTCCAACAAACCTCACGATTTGATGCTGGATACTAACTTAAGAATCCAAGCATCCAGTTTAAACACTATATACATTACCGGTCTGGTATTTCGGGAAACAGCTTTTAGATATCTGGAGTCAAATCGTACTATTTCCAAAAACTTTTGATTTCTAACGTCATCACTTTCCCTCTGCAAAGTACCAAAGATAATAGAACAAAAACGTAT
This sequence comes from Carybdea cf. marsupialis auct. non (Linnaeus, 1758), assembly GCA_010016065.2. Taxonomy (NCBI): domain Eukaryota; kingdom Metazoa; phylum Cnidaria; class Cubozoa; order Carybdeida; family Carybdeidae; genus Carybdea; species Carybdea cf. marsupialis auct. non (Linnaeus, 1758). Next base: position 8,417 of record JAAAKL020011494.1, on the reverse strand, counting down.
CTTATGTGAGTGTGACAACAAAAGAAATGTCTCATCATGTTCATATTACAAAATACATATATTTTAGTTCACATTGACCACTATGCATATCATATTCCCACTCCACAGGTCTCAACAACTGCTCCGCTTACTAACTTAGGCACACACAACAACCTGATACGGGTAAGGATGGAAAAAACCAACTAAGTCATGAACAATGGTGGATACATCAAGTAACATAATCAGTCCTGATTAATTCTACAACTCTATAAATTGTTAAAAACACTGCAATATAGAACCAGCACTTATGTAGATACCAAGAAATCTGTGATGCTCACCATAAAAAAGTAGCTGAAAACCAAAATCTACAACCAAGCAGTTTTTCCAGATAACTGGCATCGATACTAAATACTTTGACATGTAAGGGTACTGACCTGACCTAACTTAAACCGTTATTGTAACAAATTCATAAATGAGCAACCTAATATGGTCAATCTCTTCATAACTTCCACTGCTAATTGAAGCTATTTTGTGACAACATCTACTTAGATAAATCGTTCAAACAATGTAATTCCCTTAGCTGTACAACTGATAGGGTCTATCTCTTAACATTTTTGGCCATTATCGATTAATCCCCCTATCCCAATGTGATAAGCGCCACCCTAATGTTTTGAAAAAAGATATACAAAAATTCCGGAAAACACATCCTCCCCATTATTTAGGGGCTAAACATTATGTAAACTGGCATTGAAAAACCTTGAGCTCCACCTACGTTACACTGCACCATTTTCGGTTCCCCACATTTGCTATCACACCACTGAATACAAGCAACTGAAGTTTTAATTGCTGCATTGTTTACTTGTATTCGGCACTTCACGCACTGGCCAATGGCTGTCCCTATCAAATAAATTGCTACAAATACTTTCGCTGCTCATTGCACCTCGAACTTTGACTCACCATTCACCATTCATCGTCACTTAACAACTTGAATTCTCTCCTTTTTACCTCCCTCGTCACATCAATTTACCTTAGTGTTACCTTACCTTAACTGCCACCTTGGATAAGTGCCTCATGAATTTTCTATTACTGTACCACCATATCCTTCACTAAATCTAAACTAAGTATCACCTTAACTGACTGCCACCTTAACTAAGTGCCACTTTAACTAAGTGCCACCTTAACTAAGTGCCACCTTAACTAAGTGTCACCTTAACTAAGTGCCACTTTACCTACGTCACTCTTGAAGTTTGAATCATTGTAAGTAAGAGACACCACAACAGAGTTAAGTGTCATTTAAGCAAAGTGTCACTTTGTGTTTACCTGTCACCTTAATTGAGTGTTATCGTAAGGAGAAACCTTAACTCAATACTGCTTTAATACAGTGCCACCACAACTACTGCCTCGTAAAGTTTGTATCACTGTAACCGAGAGCCAAAGTGTCACCTTAGCTAAGTGCCTTCACTTTCGCAAAGTTTCACTATCACCTTATCTATGTGCTCCACTGTAACTAAGTACCAAAGTGACACAAGTAATCTGATGCAGGGGGACAGACGGCCGGCCGGCCGTTATTATTAAGTTAACCCATAGCAAACAAAGAAGAGGGAGGGTATCTTTCCAAGAAACGCCCCCAACTTCTTCTTATGAACAGTTTATTAGTCTATGAAACTCCACTTCAAAAATAAGGAAGCAGTGTTACCTGAACCGATATGTCAGTCTTCTGTCCTACAAGTCCTAATACTAGAGTGTTCCTGACAGTATATTGCTGTTTCCGCTAACTAGTAAGAGTAATGTACCCTCCCTTAAGGTTAAAATGAAAATAAACAATCGCTGCTAATATCAGCGTACCACCTACAAACAATGCTAACAACTTCTTGAATGTTCTTCATTTGGTCCAGTCCATTAAAATTGTGCAGTATCTGTCTTTCAAATATATGTTATATTAAGAACTACACAAAGTAGCGAAAAAGAGTACAAAGTCATCTGAATTGAAGATGAAGTTTAAGGAATTAAACTAATGCCTAACCATATTTTACAAGTGGCCAATTAGAACTCTCACTGCTAGATTGGCGTTCTTTGACCAACCAGTGTACTTGGAACTAATCGGTTGCCCCCTAGTTTCCTACTTTTCAAGTTTCAGTCTACGTTCAGCTTTATTAAAGCTATCGGTGGAAGAGAAGAGTCCCTGTTATTTTATTCAATCGCTTTTAAAGCTGTATCTCATAGTTCATAGTATCCTTTTTAACTATGCACTACAATAATAAGCAAATAACCAATATATATATATTTTTATTATTGCAAAACTCGTCCTTTGTTGTCCACAGTTTTTCTTCATCAAGGAATCCTACAATATCGATGCTAACATTTTAATCAGTTAAAAGAAATTTAGAAAGTTTTTTATGATGCAGCATATAAAGTTTGCAACAGATACCCAAAATACTTTTAAAATAAAACCCGTTTTCAACTGAAGCTCCTCTTAGTACAAGTTATCCGAATGGGGGCAAAATTTTATGTAAGAAAACAGGGAATTCGATAAGAAGAAATGGAAGTTTTAAAATCAGGCTTTATACTTTCGTCTCACACATTCTGCAGAGGGGATCAGAAATTGACCGAACCCTACCCTACAAACGAGTGACAATCTCTTTTTTTCTTCTGTATTTATATATTCTAGATTTCTATTATTCTCTTGTGAACATTTTTCGCGTATTTTCATGTTGTGTTTTCCAAGTGTTCAACAACCGGTAAACAAAGTCACAATCTCCATTTTGCTGAGTAAAGAAAGCTAAGATGTTTCGTGATGTCACTTTAAAGATAATGAATGAATTGGAGTCTTGTATCAGTGAAGTTTTTGATGTAGTTTTGTGTACCTCCTATGCGGAGGGAAAGTAATAACGTCGCATATCCAAACCTTTGGAAATAGTGCGATTTGACTCCAGATATCTAAAGGCAACCTTAGAATAGGCTATTTTCCAAAATACCAGAATAGTGCTGTACGTAGTGTTTATACTAGAAGCGTTTGAATGTCAAAAATCTCTGGTCAAAAATCTGTCAAATTTCCTTGGATCCTTAAGTTAGGATCCAGCATCAAATGATTAGTGTTTGTTAGAGATATTCAAATCTTTGAAAGCTTATATCACGGTGTGGAAAAGGGTATCACTCTCAATTATCACCATTGAAGTTCTTACTGATAGGGCAACATGAGAATTGAGTATTTTTAAAATAATATAAACACTTCCAAAATCGTGACCTCACAATTTCCCTCCTCATTGGCATCTTGATTATAGTACAGAAAATGGAACCAAAAGAACTAAACTCATAACGATAAGAGGAAGTAATGGGCTAGTATCTCATGAAACGGTATTTTCATCTATTTCCTCAGTCCAGTGTCGGCGTCCTCGAGGTCGAGGTTAACCGTCCTCTCTCGTCACGACAGCACTGATCTTTCTTCTCCAGTTGGTTAAAGTTGGTTGGTTATTCAAAGTTAGTTACATAATTATCTTGCGTTTCAGGGGGCATATGGAAATTTAGGTTTACCCTGACTTCCGATAGTATACAGCCAATGTTTGAGAAGCGAATAGAAAATATAATGTTGCCGGGAATAGCATATGCTGCCACAAAAATAACATCACCCAAAGTGCAACGATACAAGATTTTGTTGGTGCCATCATCAGTGTCTGTGTAGTACTTCGTACACATGGACGAGTATCTATAAGCAAAATTACCTTTAGGCACGTTTTTAGGGCAACAAAATGAGTAGTGTTGCCTTGCTGTTAATAGAAGGTATCAAACCCTTCCGCCCCCACTAATCTACCTCTATGATGCCAGGACATTGTCTGCTTCATAAATTTCTAAATAATAGTTTTTGGAGTTATAATTTATCCTGATTTACGTTATCGTTAGAGCATTGTAAATAAAATTTTTGGTTTGAGATTCACCGTGTTTTTGCTTAAGTAATCATGATGAAATATAAAGTATTGCCTAAATTATTCTACAGTTTGTATGATAAATTATGTTGTATAAAGATTGAAAAAGAATATCCAGGTGTAATAAACATGTTGATTCCTTGAAAAAGATTATTTCATTAGCTGTTATGATGATTAAACTGTTTAAAATGTTCTTTTCATGCTGGTGTGCTAAAGGGCTGTATGCTCGTCAACAAAATTTTTCCCGTTGCGGACAGATTGACTTCGTTGGTAGGGGAGATTAAAAAGAAAACAAAACAAACAAATTAAGGAGTGAAAAAAACTTAGTCCACAATTATAACGTCCTAGAAAGCTAATAATATTAATGAAGTCTCTCTTAGAAGTACAGGACGGGCATTCTACTCCATCTAAGTGCGTCCACGTGCGTCCGCAGCAGTGAGCCATGCTGTGGAGGAAATGGAGTGTGGCTCACCGCAGTCTTCACTGAGGCTGATAGGGACGACACCCACTATCAATGCTACTCTTGGAGGAGTAAAGACCAATTGCCTTGTCGATACTGGTTCATCGGTTTCATTGGTCACGCAAGAATATTACAAGAACTACCTAGCTGAACAGACTGCAGGAGTGCAGAACGTGCCAGGAATGCTTCGCCTTAAGGCTGCCAATGGGTTGGACATTCCATACCTGGGGTTCATTGTTATGGATGTTGCTGTCGAAGGAGTAACACTTGAGGATTGCTGTTTCTTTGTCCTGGATGATAAGACAGGGGTGCCAAGGAGGAGAGAAAGGGTACCAGGACTCCTAGGTACCAACGTGCTGGCACAACTTCCAAGATTCAGAGAACTGTTAAAGCCTGACAACACCAGAGAAAAGGAGCCAGCCAAGACAGGATGTGTGCGAGTAGCTGCAAAGCAAAGAGTTTGTGTTCCTGCCCATTCAAGTGCAGACATAAGAGTTACTGGCCCTTCCTGGCAAGGTTATGGAATTGTGGAACCCCTTAGCATGCCTACCACTGGTCACCTGCAAGTTTCACGCACACTGGTGGAAGCAAAAAGAGGCCATTATTACATCCAGGTGACAAATCCAAGTGAACGGGATGTGTGGCTCAAGAGCAGAACTCCACTTGGTTCCATCTATGAAGCAGTTGTCAATCCAAATGAAGATGTGTTGGAATTGGAGCTTGAAGGAGACGTTGCCATGGTACAGATAGGACAGGAGCCAAGAAATGGAGTGTCCAGTCCCATACAAGAACAATCTGGAAGTGTGAGCCTTAAAAACTTCCCTGGCACAAAAAGGCAGAAGAAGATAGCCAAGGAAATCTTCCACCAGTACAACGATGTCTTTGTAAAGGAAGGTGAAAGTTTTGGATGCACACCCACCATTCAGCACAAGATCTCAACAAGAGATGACATTCCAGTTCAGCAGCGACATCGGAGAATTCCCCCACACCAGGTACAGGAGGTGCGGCAGCATTTGCAGGAGTTACTGGACAAGGGAATAATAACACAGAGCCATAGTAACTATGCCTCACCAGTAGTTCTTGTACGGAAAAAGAATGGAGAACTCCGGCTCTGTGTGGACTACAGACAGTTGAATGCTAAAACAAGCCGAGATGCATACCCACTACCAAGAATTGAAGAATCATTAGATGCACTTTCTGGGGCTAAGTTCTTCAGCACCATAGACTTAGCCTCAGCATACAACCAAGTGGAAGTGGATCCAAGTGACAGGCACAAGACCGCCTTTACCACACCGATGGGGCTGTTCCAGTTTAACAGGATGGCATTTGGTCTTGCAGGAGCACCAGCAACCTTCCAACGTCTTATGCAAACTGTCTTTAGAGAGGAAAACTTCAGTAAGCTGTTGGTTTATCTGGATGATATAATCATATTTTCATCTACAGTGGAGGAACATCTAGAGCGACTGGAAAAAGTCTTCAAAAAGCTTAGAGAACATAACTTAAAGGTGAAAGCAGCCAAGTGCCAGTTTTTCAAGCCAAAGGTCAAATACCTTGGACACCTGGTCTCTGCTGATGGGGTGGAAACTGACCCAGACAAGATAAGTGCTGTTTCAAACTGGCCAGAACCCAAGACTGTGAAGGAGCTGAGATCATTCCTGGGTTTTGCCTCTTATTATCGTCGCTTCGTACCTGGTTTTGCTCAGAAAGCCAGCCCTCTTCACCAACTTGTTGCAGAAAACAGTGACAGTAAGAAGAGAGCCTCAAGGAAACAGATCACTGAAGCCTGGAACCAGAAGACTCAAGATGCATTCACCCAACTCAAAACAGCTCTAACAACTGCTCCAGTACTAGCTTATCCAGACTATTCACTACCATTTATTCTGGAGACAGATGCATCGAATTCTGGACTAGGGGCAGTCTTATCACAGTGCCAAGGTGGGCAGACTAGAGTTATTGCCTATGCCAGCAGAGGCTTACGTGGTTCCGAGAGAAATATGGAATATTACTCATCAAGGAAGCTGGAGCTGCTTGCACTGAAGTGGGCAATAGCTGACAAGTTTCGTGATTACCTGACAGGAGCAAATTTTGTTGTCTATACAGACAACAATCCACTAACCTACCTGAAGACCAAAAGCAAGCTGAAAGCAGTAGAGCAACGTTGGGCATCCGAGTTGGCTGGGTTTGATTTTACTATAAAGTATCGTCCTGGCAAGCACAACTCAAATGCTGATGCCCTAAGCAGACAACGACAACATCAAGAAAACATGGAGGAAGCTGACGTACCTACCATTCTTGCAGCATCTGTTGACACCTCACAACTTCCCATGGATCTCTGGTGCAACATCATGGAAAACTTCAAAGAAAACCAAGCTAGTTTGGATGCCATTCAGATTGCCAAGGATGCAGAATCCACCTTAGCAACCTCCATGCCCTCATGGGACCTTGAGCAGATCAGTCAGTGGCAACACGAGGACCCAGCTATAACTCGTCTCTGGCATTACTGGACCAGTGGACAAAGACCATCACGAAGGGAAGGCAGCAAGGAACCCCCAATGGTCCGCCAACTGATTCGCCAGTGGAACCGTTATGTTGAGAAAAATGGAGCCTTGTACAGAAAGACAACTGATGCTGGAGGACAAGAAGTGGATGCTCTACTGTTGCCTAGTTGCCTTCAACATGAAATCCTTATGCAGACACATGACAAATGTGGACATCAAGGAGCTGAACGTACTGAGCAATTGATTCGACAAAGGTGTTGGTGGCCAAAGATGAAGAGCAATGTAAAAGATTATGTGGAGAACTGCAGGAGATGCAAGGTGGCCAAGGGTCCATACCTGCCTGTGAAAACACCTCTTGGGAGTTTGACTGCAACACGCCCCCTTGAAGTGCTCGCCATGGATTTTACCCAGTTGGAGCCTTCAACTGATGGAAGGGAGAATGTCTTAGTTTTAACAGATGTCTTCACTAAATTTTCCATTGCTGTACCAACCAGGAATCAGACAGCCAATACTGTGTCAAAAGTATTAGTAAGAGATTGGTTCCTAGTTTATGGTGTTCCAGCACGACTTCATTCAGACCAAGGACGAGCCTTTGAATCCAGTGTTATCAAGGAGCTATGCAAGGTGTATGGGATCAAGAAGTCAAGAACAACCCCATATCATCCTCAAGGCAATGGACAGTGTGAGAGGTTTAATAGAACCCTACACGACCTCCTTAGAACATTGCCCCCTGAGCAAAAGAAGAAGTGGCCCAGTCACATACAAGATCTCTGTTATGCATACAATGCAACACCACAGGCAAGCACTGGATATTCTCCTTTCTTCCTCATGTTTGGTAGAGAAGCACAGTTACCTATCGACCTTCTACTGCCTGCTCAAGAGACTAACGATAGCACAAGTGAGCCATGGATTGCAGTACACCATAAACGGTTACTGGATGCACACAAAAGAGCACTGGATAATTTGCAGAGGGAAGCAGCTCAAAGAAAGAAACATCACGATAGCAAGATCAAGAAATTACCAGAGCCTTTTGAAATTGGTCAGCACGTTCTATTGAGAAACCACACCGTGAAGGGGAGAAATAAAATTCAAGATAGATGGTTAAGTGAACCATACATCATAATGGATAAACGAAACGACAAGCTGTATGTTGTGGAACCTGCAGATGGAGATGGACGACCTCGAGTAGTAAATCGATCAGAAATACAATTGTGTCCTTCACAAATGGTGCCGGATCAGGACAGTAGTGCGCCTGAAATATCAGATGCGGATTCATCAGATAGTTCTGAGTCGAGTTCAGACTGTGACAGTGATGATGGAAATGTTATTATTACGTATCAATCACCGAGAACTGTTCAGTTACGTCGATCTAAACGGACTACAGCCGGTCAGAATAGTAATAAATACAATGTACCTCGTAGTGCTATAAGATCATAGTTACTTTAGCTTGCATGAGGGCATGTCAAGCAAAGGAAGGGGTGCATGTGACCGAGTCACTGGACAGAGTATTATTTCGTAATTATTAGTATAGTATCTCGTGACCTGATTACTTAGGAATAA
>JAAAKL020011493.1:0-13616 GCA_010016065.2 Carybdea cf. marsupialis auct. non (Linnaeus, 1758) | reverse complement strand
CACTGTATTTATTTCATGTCAAAACAAGAAGATGTAATGGAACCTACCGTATATTTCGTCGATTATAAGTCGCCCCGAACGTAAATCGTGCCAGATTATCAACACGTGTCAGCGCCCCCCATCCATAAGGCTTACCGCCAAGTCCTGAAAACAATGTTATTCAACCTCTGAAAGACCTACACTTTTTATGATTTGAACCATCCATAGTCAAATATATCCATAAAATGTTCTACTAATCAACAAGTGACAATATTGTTCAGTATCGTAACTCTAATATCGTCTACGGTTACATTACAGTAGTTTAATTTTAAAAGCAGTACGCCAAATTTCTTTACTATGATAATTACCATAGTTTGTTAGTCAAGTGATACGGTATTACGTACCCCTCAAAATTGACTTATGATCTCCCATGAGACCGGAAGACCCTAAGCTGGAGGTAGTGGTTAATACAGTTGCTGATGCCATAGCTCCAACTTACACATACAGATAATTAGAATTACATTTGTAAACATTTTTATTTTCAGAGACGTTGGATTCAAGTTCTCTCTGAGGATTATCCCACTTTAGCCTTTCATGCGAGTGTCACCAATCCGTTTGGAAAAGGAGCCCTTATTCAGTTGCTGAGGCAGTTCGGCAAGGTAGAGTATTTAGATTCACATGTAAAGATGATAACATTTTGGATAAGAAATTCGTGTGTTAGCCTGCAAGGTACTTTCCCGTTTATTGTCCAACAAGTTTTTTTGTTTATTTACCAGGGTCTGTGGACTTGAGAGAGGGTGATGCGAATAAAATTATATTGTTACCCCAGCAAGTATGCTAAACAATAAGTCCTCAGGCCCATCATCAGACGAATTGTAGAAAAGTAGAATTGCAGTGGAAGTCAGTTATTCTTCAAGGCTCGTTTTTGTATGTTGCGTACTTAATTTCTTTTATAGGGTGAAACGCGTCTTCAATAACTTCATTTTGCCTGTCATGCCAAATCTAGAGAGGGAGAGTAGGGTAATGCGGAGTTTTTACTCTCGTCTTATAACATAAGCTTGCATCGAAATAGGGCTTCTTGGTCACTTTGTCATGAATCAAACCTCGCACACTGCCCCTTAGTAAGTCATTAATGCAATACAATAGTTGAGCATGCCCATAGGGTTAATTCCCCTTACTAAGGGCGGAAGACCCTAGGTAGTGCCCATTTCTTTTGGTTTGCTAAATACTATATTACCTGGGTGCACCTTATTGACCTTCATATGTGCATAAAGTAAAGGGCGTATCATGAGTTACTTTCAATACGATGGTCAACAGAACGTTAAACTCAGAACGAGGGTCTCTGTGAATCAGAGTCCAAGGAAATGAATTTGAAGAGGATTCGGAAGAATTTTGAAAATGCTTAGAACCGATAGTTTAAAAATCACACCTTACCAAGTATGGTTCACGACATGAAATAATGACTTTTTTGTATTTCACTCCAGCTTCATTCAGAGAAGAAAAATATAAGGTATGACAGCATTCATCTTCGAGAATTTCTTATATATTTTTCTTATTACGTTTGTAAAATCGTAGAAGATTGTATACTTTCAAAAGTCTCTTCCGTCAAATCAAACAGCGATATGGAACTGTGTGTTAGATCAGCAATTTTGAGCAACTACGCCTTCCTACACCAATATTCCGTAATAGATGGTTAAGTCAATCAATCAATCAAGTGCTTAGGCCCGCGGGCCCCTGGCTCCCTATACAACCTTGCACCACCTGGCTCGGTCCTGTGCATGCCATCTCATGGGTCGACATCCTCTGCCGCGGTTGCCGATGAAGTCCTGATTGACTGCTGCACTGCCAAAACTTTCTGCTAGTCGTCTAGCTACGTGTCCAAACCAACGCAGTCTTATTGTTCTGATGATGCCCATCATGATGAGTAGGTATATCATGTTTAATTATTGATCAACACTTAATAAAGGCCGATCAGTGTTCATGTATCAGATTCTAGCCAGAGAATTAAATCTACTTTCATAAAGAGCGGTCCATGGTTCACACCAAGTGCGTTTACCAAGATTGAGAAACTAAACTAAGATCATGTGTTATGTATTGGACCACAGTGTGCTATTTCGTAGTACAAGTATTCTGTAGTATGCCGAGGACTTTTCTTTCATGCCTATTTAATTCCAAATTTTTGCTATTATATCTAGAGGCACTATGGGAGCGAACTTCGTCTTTTCTATGTTAATCGGTGATAAATCCTAGGGAGCACTGACAATACATTTGAATTCGTGAAAAATCTTAAAATTTTTGCATCGAGTAGCTCTCCGTTGCCGTATAGTTAGGATACACCGCCGTGAGTACTTTCTGGATATATGCCAAATTGTCATCGGTAATAAACGATAGTATTTTGGTCTTCAATAACTCGCTTGGCTTAGTAAATGCATTAATTTAGGTTTCAAGTTTAATGGACGTTTCATTCAAGCGCTTGCCCCACATTTGTACCAGGTCAGTTGTAGTTAAAGAAAGTGGCAACCTATGGTTTTGGAAGCACTCATCGTCGACAAGACGGTATTCGAAATGGTGCGAAAAGCGAAAGCAAATTACCTTAGTACTGTGCCTGGAATAAGAATAATTTGACACTCCTAGCCAGAAGCATTGCTAAATGCAGGTGCTAATGCTTTTATACTTCCTTTCATTTTAGCAGTAAGTATTTAGTACAGAGTATTATTCTGGACTGTTAGAAGTCTTAGACTATTGGGAAAATGTTAAAAAGTCTCTCCCCCTTTCTTGATTTTGAAGTATTGGCTTTATCGGATACCCCAATGTTGGAAAGAGCTCAATCATTAACACATTAAAGAAGAAGAAAGTTTGCAAGACAGCGCCAGTACCCGGAGAAACAAAGGTGAGCAAAACATCAATCCTACGTTTCTTTTGTAACTAGTGTTTATTTAAGTTGTAATTTTGTGAATATCATGTTGCCATCATGTTAGCAAGGATTCGGATACATTGGTATTGGTATTATATTCGCTCCAACACCTAACAATCCTTGAATAAATTTTACTATGAATACCAACTTTTCACTGCTGAAAATTAGTAACCCGCCGCCTTGAAGCCGCGCCTATTTATCAGTGACCGGTCTCCCTAGTTTTTAAGCAAAGAGCGCTCCACCATGCTTCTAACGTCATCCGCGCCAAGATCAACAACCACAACGCCAAAGGAAGCGCAGACATTTTAATGGCAAAAAAAATAGTTGAATTTCCTTCATCGTGATATGTTCCTATGAAAGTCGATGAACTTCTTCCCTTTAAATGTGTATAGATGACTAGTGCTCCCTTCTTTCTTAGCAAAACCCGTTCCATGCTATCATGTATCCTTAAGAGAAAGTTGCGCGCACACTTGAAGTCTGAATGTTCTGCTGGCAGTGCAGCTGACGCAAGGAATTCAAATCACAGAACTTTCTCGAGATTACGTAAGGAAGTAGACACATGAGGCTTATTGGTTATATCTCAAGATGTTTCAGACATTTCTTAGTAGACTCAACCTCAGCACAGAACGGATGCATTATTTTTACTTAGATGGTGGATACATGATGTGAACTGTCGCTCATTTATTGCCTGCTTGTTGCTTGATGACTTATCAACATGGAAAAGGCAGATTCGAGTCCATGGTTCTGAAATTATTATCATTTGAGGATGCCCCTTTTCACCTTTCGTCGTTTTCTTCCCTTTTGTTGTTGTTTTCCTTTTAACTTTTGTTTGCTTTTGTTTTGCTCGCTGGGTAAAACTACTTCAGATTGGGCTGTCGTGTCGCAGTTGAGTTACGACTTGAGCCTCATATGATCTATAATGTTACTCTTAAATATATGTATTCGGTTAAATTTGTAAGTAGGGGATGATCCCAAATGATGATGCCATTTTAACTAATGTAGATTACAAGACGAGAATTGTCATTACTAGATATTAAACAACTTTAAAACGCAAATAAACTTAAAATGGCAATTTATTGAATGCAAAAATGTCCCTTTAGAAGCTTCTTCGTACCCCCCAGAAAATTTGGGTTGAGCCTTAGGGGGGCATGCCCCAGACCCCCTTAAATACGCTACTAGTTGCCAAACCGAATAGCGATTTTCTTAAGCAAATTGCAGTTTCACACGATTGACTTTGTAAATAGGAGCTTTCAGGACAGCGCATTCAATTTTGAACATAAACTGTCGTAATTGCGGTACGATTAGTTAAAAGGTCATTAAAGAAATCGTAGAGCCCATCAATGGATCTTGAAATATTATTTTGATGAGAAAGAACCTACGATTTTGTCCGCAAAGTCTGTGGAAGATGTTTTTATAGAAAACATTTTGATGTAACATTTTGTAGAACATGGCTTAGGAAGGGGGTGTTTAAATGTTCAGATATGAAACAGACGAGACTTGTGAGAACACCTCTCATTGCAGATTGTCCAAAGGTTTCTTTTAGTCTCCACTATATATTGAACAAAACCTCAACATCGCCTTTGAACGGCTTTGATAGTAGAGCACTTAGAAGAATTGAAGGAATCCGATGGTGGCAGCACGTCACGAATAACTAGCTACGTGAGCAGACGCAACAAGCTCCAGTCTCTGTTATAACCGCTCAAAGCAGGGTGCGATGGTATGGACATATCTTGCGCCTGCCTCAGAGTCATCCACCCCTTGCGGTCCTGGATTTTAGTTCGTCTGCAGCAGGATTAAGAATCCCACGAGGCGCACGTTGCACTGGATGGCTCGATGTCATCGCCAAAGATCTGCGATCCTGCGGAGTGCCTCTATCTCAAGCGGAGCAGGTCGCTGCCGATCGTCTGCATTGGCGAGCACTTGTGTTTCAAGTTAGCTCTACGCACCGCACGGTGCTCCAGGATTAGTGAGTGAGTGATATATTGGAGTCGAATTGCAAGAATTTTTTTGTTTGCTTTCTCTAGGTTTGGCAGTACGTCACACTCATGAGACGGATTTATCTGATTGATTGCCCAGGTGTGGTGTACCCATCAGGAGACACTGAAACCGAAATCATTCTGAAGGGTGTGGTAAGTTAACCGCCCTAATTTTATCTTATATTGGTCATTGCCCGTTAATGCACTTCAACTAACGTTTTCCCTCTTTACTGAACATTTAGTTTGTTTTGCAACGCACGGGCCCATAAAAATCTACGCAACTAAAGGTCGGAGGACGGATAATAGGAAGAATGTGACTCTCGTCAGACTCCTTCGGTAGTGGATTAACATGGCAGGTGTCTTTGTTTGCCAATCTGAGTTGATTAATATGCGATTTGCGTAGCATCTTTTCTCATTGTAAATTTTGTCTCTGCTGCTATAGCCTTTCTATTTAAACCCGAGAGCCTTCAAAGTTTAACATTGCTGACCAGATTTGTGTCGTGATGTGTTGATAAGATGTAAATTAGTTAAAGGCTATGTGCTGTTGTAAGACCATGAAAACATCATCCACTCCAAAGGCTTCGCACACGGACGATATTCAAAGGACCGAAGAGCATTTCTATCCGCGTCTCCCACACACGAGAGGCTTGTGCACTTCTAACGCAAAAGGAATTGTTAGACGCATACGGAGACGTAGTGATTGTATGTTGAAATTGATGATGTGGAAATCAGATTAGGAAATTTTTCAGCTGATTCTTTGGGTCATGTTTGCTACGGAGAATAATTATCTTGAACTAGCGAGAGTTGCGGCATGAAGTTGCGATAAATCGTTATGACGCGCTTCTGACACGAGCAATCTTTGTGCTTTTAAAGGCAGACCCCCATGAGACTACTCTCAGGATGTTTGTTTTGAAAGCTCTAGTGAGCAGGTGAAGTGCATGAAGTCCTGCAGTAACTTCTTCCCATGAATTTTTTTCTGTTGTGTGCTTATAGAACAAGGACAGTAAAAGGAATCTGCGCCGATTTAGGATGCGTAGACTCAGAAAAGGAAGCCAAAAAGCTAAACTCAGGTTACTGGTGAATGACGCACGCCAGTATGGTCATCAGTCGTTTTCAGATATTTAAGGACGATGACCAGGAAGTTAGAAATCCAATGGAGGATTATAGTTCATACTCATTCATTGAGTGATGAAGAGAAGAGAGCGCAGTAGCAATATTTATCTTTGCATGAAACTTTAACTTCCCATTTTTTACTTTGAATCGCTTATGTTGGCATGACAGCAAGATTTTTGTAGCATTATTGTGAACGCATTTCATCGAGAAATTCTCCCCGTTTCTGCACAGTACTCTATTCTCCCAGTAAGAAGCTGAACTAGTGCTTCCTACTTATCTTGGGTCCAGAGCTGATGTTGATCTGCCATCTTTCCTAAGAGCCGATTCTCAACTTGCCGTATTTAGTCAAGCAACTCTTCGGTTCACAGCACCTCAGCGATTCTAATTTCGTCTGTGAAAAACAGTCTTCGAAATTTAACAGGTTTGATCTAGAAAACTGTCTTTGAAAGACAATAGTAGGCTTCCTTTGCTCCTCACGCGCAAGGTATATCTTTTGAAAGACTAGAATTGCTCGTGTGTGATATGCAAAAGACTAAGTTATTAGACATAAATACTTACATCCATCCATATTTTGTGTGCTAATCATTCTGTCTTGCATAGATGAATACCCAATCGGCTTTCCGCGGAAATACGTACGCTGTTTATGCTTCATCGGTCGTAGGTATAAGTTTCCAGTTTGTACTGGCCAGCTGCGGTAGGCACCCGGGAATCTTTAGGAAGTAACAGTCTTCTGAAAACTTTAAAGCTTGTATTGAGATTGTAACACCCGCCATTATTTAAAAACAACTGTTCCATATGGAATCAACACTATTTATCTGTTGTCAACAGCTATTTTTGGAGTAGAAAAATGATAATCAAAAATTTTGTTGATGGTAAAGAACTTTAAAATTGCACGAAGTGGCGAAACCATATAATTAGTGAAAAGCTCCACAGAGTACAAAATCGTCAGAATGGAACACGGAAAGAAAGGAATGAAACTGCTACCCAGCTGTGATTTAGTGTAGCCAATCAAAACTCTGACTGCTAGATTGGTGCGCTTTTCACCAATCAGTTCCCATAGAAAAGACAGTTTCTTTTTGTCTACAAAGCAACGGTTTTCTTGCTTGTGGACCGATTCCAGAATGGCTTTGTGAAAGGTCTAAGCAATTTTGAGTCGGCAATCGAGTAACAGTTGCTTGCAAGCCCAGATTGTTCAAAAATGTGTACGGATGACCGCTCCCGTTTAATAGGAATACCTCTGCCTTTCTCTGGTTCTTAACCAAAGTCGCATTAAATTGTCATTTAAATTCCTCTATATAGCTAAATTGAGCTGTTTGCGGAATTGTGGTGGGGGTGGGGGGTTGTAGGTGGCCAGGTTGTGGGAAACTTGACAGCTGAAGTAGCGGATAGAACTACACTGATGTAAGTATCGTCGAAGGGGCGTTTTCAATGTAGAATTTAATTATCGAAGAAAAGGAAACTCTACAGTATTTCTCTTGTTGGTCTTAAAGCCCCTGCTTGACTTAGGGCCAATCCGTTCTATTGACACAAGATTCTTATCCACTTGCTAGTTTTTAGTCTTTCTGCGACCATTTACCGTGCTTTGCAATCATTTTACAGTCAATGTCTCTTCCTTCACCTAGTTTCTTGTCTTTTAACTAGCTTTGTATTTCTCTCGTGACCATGTGTTTTCTTGTTGTGCAACAAGAGCTATCCTCCCCGACCGACTAGTTTAATAACTTATAACTCGTTTCTTGTTGTTCTTGTAAGTATTTTCCCCTTTTACAACCAGTCTCTTGTTTTTCCAGGTTAGGGTTGAAAACGTAAAAGACGCTGCTGATCACATATCTGAAGTTCTGAATAGAGTTAAAGCAGACTACATCTCGAAAACCTACAAAGTGTCGTCGTGGACAGACACAAGTGACTTTCTTGAACAAGTGGCAGCCAAATCTGGCCGTTTACTTAAAGGAGGGGAACCTGACATAAATACGGTCGCCAAAATTATATTGACCGATTTTCAGCGAGGAAGGTTACCCTATTTTGTACCGCCTCCGAAACCTGAGAAGAGCACAACAGAAAGTGCTACGCGTCAGAAACCAGAGTTTATTAAGTTTATACCTGCATCGAAAGAAAGTTTAAAGGACAATACTGATGCAAAGACCGTTGAAAGTATCGAAAAGCCGTCAGTTAGACAAAATTTTAAGGGACTTGTTATTCAGCCAGAATTTACGGAAGACGATCTTCATTTAAGTAAGGACGATGCTTTGGAATCCGAAGTTGCAGAAGAGGAGAGTTGCGACGATGCCGCCCTCGAGGAAGATGCAATTAAATCTGATGAAGAAGAAGAAGACGTTGCTCTTGACGATCCATCTCCTTCATCTGAAGATAAGGAAGATGGCGGCAATATGTTAGAAGATGACGCGTCAGAAGCATTTCACGATAATTCAAGGGGACTGGAAACGATTTCTTTGAACACTACACCGACTAAAGGTTCCTTAGATGAAGACAGACACAACATTTGCTTAAAAGAAGGTAACAGTAAGGCGGTTACGGTAGAATCCTCTGATAAAGTTGTGGTAGTCAGTAATGACGCCAAAGAATCGGTAAAGAATTTAAATGATGATAGTGAAACGAAAGCAGTACAATCTGTTAAATTGAACAATGAGAAATTAAAAGAGGGCCATGCAGAAGAAAGCGTTGATGATGAAGATGATGAAGATGAAGGAGATGAGGATAACATTGATAGTGAAGAGGATAGCAGTAAGGACGGGGATGGCAGTGAGGATGAGGCCTTGTTAACGGAAATGCTCACTAATGAAGAAAGAGCTTTCTTAGGTTACCCACTTAAAGCTTCTCCAAAGAAGAGAGCAGCTGAGAGAAATAGTAGCGTTGAGGAAGGTGTGTATTCCAGTTTTTAAGTTTAGAAAGAGCTTTTATGGAGCCGTAATATGCGGTAACAGTTTGGCCAGGCGAAGGAGTACGATTTAATGATATCCGAAGATTCAGTTTGAAATAGTATCTTTCTGTGTTGAAAATTAATAACAGTATATGGTATATGTACTTTTCTAATCGTCATGAGCCATTCTCGAGATTTTTGAACTCTTTCATTTACTTATTATGCCTTAGACCATGTTCACATTGTATCGGATAGGTTTTTACTGCGTTCCGCTTCGTTTTGTCCTCAGTGAGAACAGCACTTGAAAGCTAATTTGTTGCACAACGTATCAATTTCAAAACCGCCGCTCCGCGACTTGAAAATCACTGTGGAGTGAGCTGCTTTGTATATAACAGAAGGCCTATCCGAAGTGGTTTTCAAGTCGTTGTGAAAACCTATCCGATACAGTGTGAACACCACCTTAAAGTAAAACGATTATTCCATGTCGTCAATACTTTGATAGATAAAAGGTTTCATGTAATAATTGAAAGTTCTCCTTGAAAGCGCAACTATCAAACAAGGCAGCCGTACACTATTTCCGGTAATAACTAAGTAAGCGTAATTTTCCCACAGATACCCTGTCGTTGCTATTGTTACTGTTCTGAATGGTGTTCCATCTTATCATTCCTTTCATACTAAGTAGAGTTGCCCCAAATACCGTAAATAGTTATGAAATTATTAACTATTGTAAACTTTTTTCAAATAAAGATTTGTTCAAATTGACGTCATCACAAGGCTGCTAGCAGGCAGTAGTGTACGTTAATGCCCAATGTTTATTAACAATACCGAAAGAAGTGTCACTAGTAGTCTATATTGGACAGGATCAACATTAATGCTATATATTCAATCGATTTTTGATGATTTTAAAGTTGTATTGGTGATTCATAGCAAGACATATCACACCGTCACATCGTTTTAATATCACAAGTAGTCAAGGGATGTATTGAAGTTACGGACTTCCAGCAGCTTGTTTCAAAGTAGGTACTTATTCTCAGTAGGATGAGTTGTTAATAGTGGGTAAAGAGGGATCCTTGACATTCTTACAATCACACAAAAAGGTGTAGTACTACCACAAATGTCGTCGTTGTAGTTCACCAATAATGCGGACACAAAGAACTAAGAGTGTTTACGTCTCCGTCAAAATCACTACGACCAGGCGAACATTTGGTCATGCTGACTCTCGTGTAAGGACACAACTTGAATAGAAAGATCAAGCGCCGAAATACCAACATATTTGCCCACAGTCTCGTCATATACCACTTAAAAGTAGTAGAGACATTCGACGACCCTGTTGCAACGGAATTTTTCGAATTTTGCAACGAGATCAATGATGGTTTCAATCGACGAAGTGACCCGAAAAGTTAGATTTTGTCACACTTACATAAAAGCCAGCAAGATCGCGTTGAATGTATTTGCTGTTTTTCTACCCCACTATTTAAAGGGATGCTTTCATTTGATACTTCAATTAAATCAGCAGGGACATGTTTATGTCTTCTTCTGTATCTCTTGTACTCGTGATAATCAAACAAGGAACGCTGATTGCAGAAAGTTCATATGCAGTCTTATTATGAAAACGAGCTGAATGCAGTTCAAATGATTCTCTGTCGGTAAAATATGTTCTATCAGACCTACCTATTCCCTATGTTTTGCACTCGTGGCCCTCTCAATTTATGGGCCATAAATGATCTAATATTGCCTTATTTTGGAAGTAATGTCAAACATCTGAAATCTGAAATCAGTCTCTTTTGACTTATTAGAATCCAAGTGTTCCCTAATTAATTTATTTTCCCTCTCCTGAAGGTTTCACTACGAGCTGGACTATAAACTCGCCTATGCGTTTCAAGGTAGTGGACAGCCCCGATATATTGTGCGTCGAAGCAATAACAGAAAAATCAGATAATGAACTTGAAACTCCAAGTAGGATAGTAGGTAAGTGCTTTATATATACTTTGTGTTGCCTTCATAAACTCATCGATTGTTAATACTAATAATATGGTGTAAGTTACATGTTGAACTATAAAAGATTCTGTGTGAACTCTTATCAAACGTTTCACGTCGGAGTCATTTGCCGTCGACGCAGATAGCGTGCAGGGAATGTGGGGTCATGCACATCATAAAACGACGTACATTTTGCGAAGGTATTACTTTGAAAATAATAGGTCTTAGTTTGGTAAGTATTGGAGTGGCTTAGTTTCTGCGTAGAAGATGCCATATATCGTAACTACAGGGTTGACAGCTTTCTGGATTGTAATCGTACATACTGTTAACATGTAGGAGCCAATTGTTCATTTCGATTACATACTACGTCTTTAATATGCTCCCATTGTGTCTTTGATGATAAATGTCCTAGAATATATGCATGTCATGGTAAATAGTCTCGGTAATAAATGCCATCTATGGAAAATAGCCTTTGTGGTAAATATCTTAGCTATCAAATATTTGAGTTGGTAAAATGTTTTCTTTGTAACGTTTTTGGGCAGTAATGTATTAGGATGGTAAATGCCAAGACAGGTATGTATCTTTCTCGGGAGTGTATGGCCTGTATTGCTACTGCCCGAGATGGTAAGCAGCCTTGGTGATAAATATTCGTAGATAGCAAGTGATTTAGGTGTTAAATACCTTGTAAATGTCCTATGTGGTAGGTTTCGGATTTTAAATATATCTTTCAACCTTTTTTTCTAACCGTAAAGCTGATAATGGCTACAACTCGTCTCCACGTATAATGGGCTATGGCCAAGGTGGTGGTTTGATATGAATTGGTTCCTCGTTGCCTCTGATCTTTTATTGTATAAATACCTACTTGTTCAGGGAAGCCCATGTTCGTTTTTCCATTAGATGGTCCTTGTTAGATTTCATAAATAGCAAAATGCGTATCGTGTATTACAAATGGCGTGGGCTGTAATGGTGGAGTGCTGAGTGACTTTAATGGCAAATGATTTTGGCCGTGTATGTCATTGATTTTTAATGTTATGTGTGATAGTTTCTTATACTGCAATTTTTGAGCGTGCAGTGCCTTGGACAGTCTATGCCTCATATAGAAAATGGCATGGGTGTGAAGGTTGCAATTACTTTTAAACGTAGATTTCTAAGATTGCAAGCAAAATTAGGTAGTGAACATTTTCAAAGCTAGTCGTCAGGGTGGTAAATATCTCAGGTCGTAAGTTACGATGTTGAGTATCCGCGTTGTTAAGTGTTAGAACACCATCAACACTTAGATAAGAATTATATCTATCACATATTTATATATATATATTTTAAAAGCCCCACAATCTGCCGTAAAAGCTTGCTGTGGTTGCTACCACTCTTTGGTCTTGGTGTGTGTTTCCTGTTGAAGAACCTACTTTTGGTTACACCTGTACCTATGTATTCCGCAAGCAATAAACTTGTCTCTACTCGGTTACTTTATTAGATTGTCGTTTACTCCTTTTTCTATAACATCTCCCATTTGAATTGCCCACTTTGCTTGCTCTATCGATATATTTAGCATTTTATTTCTGCTTATATATGTTTACTTTGACAAGCTGCCGTAAATTCTATGAAGAAAGTAATTTATGCAGCGGATGATGGTGGAGTGATTTCTGCCATCGTTTCTTTACATGTAGTTTATGCTGCATGGCAAGTAGTTGTTTTTTCGATTGTGTAATTCGTCAGGTGCCTGAACTGCTGATGCATTATACTTAGGGTACAGTGTCTTCTGAACCCTCTTCCTGACTTAATGTATAACTTAACGGTGGGAAAGTTTTAGGATAGTCATAAATGTCCGTCCTAACGCCACTCTCCCTGCATCGAGCCACACATGCCACCGTTTGGTGGCACGTGCTATATATACCTGTCTTTCGTAGGAAAGGGCATTAGGAAATTGACAGAAAGACCCCGAGCTGATGGAAAACGTAGAAGAGTAACATTTGATCTCGGCGAAGAAGGTGAAGACGACAATGATGATGAATCACACGGCAAAAAGGTATTGATCTATTCTGTCATACGGTTACGTGATTAGCAGACATGGTGAAATACCTTTTGGTGCCAAGTTTGTCTTTTGCGTGTTCGGTTACCCCTGATGGAGGTTGTGAGAAGAGTATTTATCCAAAATGAAGGCGTTCAACCGAAGTACACAAGACTTAGTATACGTCCCGTTAGGAGACATAGTTTAGTCATCTGAATGTTAAACCACGTTGCCAACAAGAGAGAGGAGCTGTCTAGTAACGTAAAACAACCACATGCTACCAGGTTCGCGTAACTGGTTACAAATTCATAGGGTTAAACGTGTGCATGTGTCGTTCCCTGACGCAATGAATCACAGAACAAAACTAGATCGAAACTACTTGCAACAATTTCGTGGTACATTCGAGTACTAATAATTTGTAATAGCAAGAAACATTCCTTGCTGTTCGGTTTGTTTATTAATACCAGCCTGATATTCACGAGGATGTTGTCCAGTGTCAGCTACAAGATTTATTGAAGGTTACTTGTTTTTTATTAGTCACCAAGAGTTACTTTACAGTTGTTATGCAACAAGGTAGGAGAACCAGCAGAAACATAACAGCCAGTATTCTCCGTTAGGAGGTGACCATCACATTTGCGCCTTTAAGTTTGATCTTTCCATGTATTGAGTTGTAGAAATACGTCCTGTACTGTTTTAGTTTAATCTGATTTCTATTTCTCGATCTAAATCAAAATGCGTTGGCCATGACTTGACAATGCAAAATACTGATACGTGAGG
>JAAAKL020011492.1:0-13616 GCA_010016065.2 Carybdea cf. marsupialis auct. non (Linnaeus, 1758) | reverse complement strand
AAAGAATCACATTGCAATATCAAATAAAGAAGAAAGGCATTATAGTAAAATGCAAAGAATAATAAGGTGTAAGATTAGCAGTTATGACATAGGCTATTGATAGATGTTTCGATATTGCTCTATGCATATGATACTTCCAATTATTTCATTGCCTGTGTGATTAAAAAAATAGAAATAGCATCTCCCTTTTCATTGGTAAAATAATATTTACGAGAGGAGGATGGTTTGTCAAGGTACAATGTTCATTTTAGTGGTTTGCTTTCATCTACAATGCATAGTCTTAAAGTAGGAACACAAATTTTATCATATTCAGTGAAGAGGAATGGGACTTTCACTGAATTCTTTCTTTGGAAAGAAAGCAATAACTTTCTGAAAACATTACACAGTTTATCTGCAATATAATTCAGTTCTTCTGCAAGAAAATTCTTTAATAATATAAACACTTTTATTCTCCACTTTAGATGCTCTGAACACTCAAGTGTCAGACACAACAAAGAAAACACCCTTTGAAGTTGTCTTTGGGCAACTTCCTAACAACTTGGACCTCATGGGTGTCACAAAGGATGCACTTGATCCTGAAGACATGGAAAAGCTTACCTCCTCTTATAACTTAAATGATCCATTAAGTCCAGAACCAGTAAAAGATGATACAAGTGCTCAGATAGGGGGGACTTTAAATCTGGTAGATAATGAGAAGCCTTCACTGAATCAGAATGACCATCTTCCCTCAACTATGCTGCCTAAATCACCAAAGAGGGCCAAACTTAGAGAGCTAACTATCAGAAATACTCTAAAGGCATCACAAACGATGCAGAAACAATACAATAAGAAAATTTCTAAAGATCATACTGATCTTTCTATTGGTAATACAGTCAGTGTGCGCATACCCCAAAAAGATCAGGTACCATTTGGTCCAAAACGTGTGCCATGCAAAATAAAAAAAAGTGAAGGAGGCTTTCCTCTTTATACTCTGCAGACAAACTACGGACAACTTCGCCATAAATATCCAGTGTCAGAGCTAATGCCACATCCAGATGACCCATCTTTGGAAAAAGAATGTCCCTCAAAGGTCATCACACTTCGTGAAGCCTCAAGAATGGCAAGTCAGGTCCAAAATACAAATCACTGCAAATGTAAAAATGGTTGAAGTTCTAAAAACTGTTGTTGTAGACAAAGTGGAATGGTATGTGGTAGCAGGTGTCACAAGCAATTAGGCACTTGCAAAAATAAGGTTGAAAAAACCTCAAGTCATCACTCATCAAGTGACAGATGGCTGACTGACATTGACATTGAAAAGGGGCAGGCAATGTTGAGAAAGCAGTTTGCACATGTCAATGGCCTGCAGGATCCGGTTCTAAAGCAACTGAACATGTTCAAGAGGGTAAAGAAAAATCTTGTACAAATTTTAAATGTAAACCAGAATCACTGGGTCACAGTCACTACACTAGGAAGTGGAACAGGAGCACTTGTTAAAGTATACGACAGCCTTCTCTCAAATATACTCTCTGATGATCTCAGAGATCAGCTCTATGCTAGAGCAAACATCATGTGCCTTTGCTCTTGTGAATACCTGCCCTCAAATTGGTGGGAATGACTGTGGCTTATATGCGATAGCTTACGCCACTGATCTTTGCCAAGGGGTGGATCCCGTGAGCAAACAGTACCATCAAAGTGACCTCAGATCACATTTTGAGAAGTGCATTGGTGCCGGTCTACTGACATCATTTCCATCTACTGGTAGACAACCTGTTTCCGTCATTAACAAAATAATTCTCTCCAAGTAGAAAAAGCTTGAGACTTTCCAATGTAAATAAAAATGTTATTTCGAAATTTCTCAAAACGTTACATTAGATTAGGCTTGCCATTTCTAGATCGTTCCTGTGGCAAATGAAGTGTTGGTGTTGATTAAATTACTTGATCCTGAGAGTTGCAGCTTTGGATAAAAAACTGTTTGGTTGCCATATTGTTGTACATATCTATTGGTCGCTGTCGAGTCCATTCTAAATAACATTCATCTCCAAGTGAACATGAAACTTCAACGATTAGGTATATGCATACCTACAGCTAAGAGTAAAATAGAGAAGCTTCCAGCCTTGTTTTCCACATTTTGGATTTTCGCTGTCTTTACTGATGTTGTCACATAAGCATAACTCTTACTCGCATTATGTCGTAAAGTATTTACCCATACTGTTATGGCTTTAAGATTTCCCACAAGTTCTATTTTACAGTCCAAAACTTAGCCCAAAGTTAAAGTCAACGATTCTTCGTTTCTCTAGAATTTCAATAATAATAAAGTGGGCCTCGTTTCTGCTGCACTTGGTCTGCTTCCAAATTATTGCCTCCTTCTCAAACATAGTCTTCACAATGAGGTTCACCACAACTCAGTCGGAACCACAACTTGGTCGGCTACAAATCCCACGCGGTATACTTCCGGTCAGTTATGTAATTCAGTTGTTGGTCTTGTATTGCTGTAAGGAGGTCGGTTGGGTCTGATCATGTTGAAGCAAAATATATTGAAGTTTATTGAATATGATCAAACTATACATGTGATACATTTATGTGATCCAGAACTCTGTGCGACCCGGAGAAATTTATCAAACATGTAGTGGCACTTGTGTTTCTTATTTACAAACGATAATCACTAACAATAAGACAAACGTAATTAACACGTTACTTTTGTTTGGTATTGTAAAGTTAGTCAGTTTCGAGTTGTAGAGTTTGGAGGAGAGCAACATGATAAACATGAAAACGTAAATCGATCTTATTCTTATTACAAGTATTACTCTGGACTGGTGAGTCAAATACTTTCTTTATAGCCGTTCTTGCGCTACAAACATGACTAGCCATCAATGTTTTTATCACGTGATACCGTACATGATACTCAATTGGCCAATTGCAGTTTAAAGGAGTATTCGCGAATCTTCCGATCAAAACAGATTTTTGATTTGAAAGATAAGAAAATTTTGAGTCCGACTCGCAAGTGGATTCTAACAACCTATGGCATACAAAGATTTTGCAATTGTATTTATTGACCTTTCTCCAAATATTTCTTCAAATATCACCAGGAACAGAAATAGTAGTAATTCTAAAGAGCTGAAAACCTCCGGCAACGATAGGTCTTATTTGTATCTATTAGTGTAATTCGCTTTCTGCCTAAAATCGAAGCCTCCAGTCCTTCATTTATTATTATAAACTTCTTCCTGAAAACCATCGAGCTTCACTTAACTTGTTAACATGAATTTCTAAACCATTGCTTTATGCACAGAGAAGGGCATCGAACCGTAAAACGGTGTCTAGAAATGTCATAGAAAACCCACTATTTGTTCTGCCCAGGATTCATGATAGACATCAAGTATAAAAAATGGTTTCCAAGGGTACCTCACGTAATAATAACAAAAAAATCTTTTTATGCCTTTGAAAGGTAAAGGGTGTATTGGAGTACAGAGCAGCATTATCTTCATCACACTTCTTTTTGGTCTTCACAAAGAGATGTTCCTCATTGGCTATGTAAAATGACCAAATGATAATCCTAAAATGCTTAATGCATCTGATTGGACTGAGTCAGCCGCATCTCAATTAGACGTCACGCTCATTGCATACTTAGCACATTAAGACTACCAAGGAAAATTTCTGAATCTTGTCTAGCTGTCGAACGCCCCCCACAACAGTGTACAGGCATCAAGGTATAACAGCTGCTGACAGGTATGTTCAAATTGCTTCACTTGCGTTATTTGACTTATTGTCATAATCTGACATTCTTGTAAATATACAGTTTTGTCTAGTCACTCCACTCATGTCTACAGTGGTGCATTATGCTATATGGGATTACGACGATAATCAATTATGCATTACTTGAAGATTCCCATGTCGTTTGATAAATCTCCTTCTTGTCATCTCCTCCTCTCTAACTTCCGTAATATCAAGATACTTTCTCTTCACTCGACAAATTAAACGTCTAGGCATGTGATAGTAATGTAAACAAGGAGCTTGATTAACTGAAGCCTACATATTCCCTCCGCTGCTGCTCCGGAAGAAGTGACAACTTTAAGATTCTACCTAGGAAAAAGGCGTGACCAACTACAAGAAGATGTGAAACGGATTCAAGGTATCATATGTAAAACGGGCCAACAATTTAATTCTAGTTTTCAAAGTGGATACATATATCATTGCTGTCTCAGGATAAGTTGATATATGTATATCACAAGCTGTTTTCCTCGTGGGGTAGCTGCTGTTTTGTCTCTTTCAAGGGAAAATGGATTGTCTCTACAGAAATATCCATACCTGAACGTAGGTGAAGAAAACCAATAGTATATTTAGCTGTTTCTAAATGTCCGCTGGTTTTCGTTTCTTGTTCACGTCAGCAATTCCCAAATGCTCTGTTCACAGTGCTAGTTGAAACTCTGCGACATCCAACGCCTCAGATGTACATATAAATGAATAGGCCTACTTGAGTACATAGAACATATAAATTGAAAAGTATTGTCTGACGCATCTCCAATGCAAAAGGGTGAAAAGCTAGCGCTCCGTGTGACGATCGATTGGCCCTCAGAAAAGACAGTTTGGGATTTAGGGGTAATTAGGAGAAACCTTTTGTAGGAGATGAGTGTCGTCATATGCTTTGCTCGCTAGGATAAGTGATCCGAATGCAGATAAGGCAAGGAAAATTCGTAGAACATTTCATTCAGAGAGACAAAATTGACCATTTAGTTACCTGGAAACCTGAGCAAGGCCCAACAGCAGGCCAACTCATATCGGCGGGAGTGGGCGGGAGGGGGAGGGATGACAATAAAAGGAGAGACAACAACATTTGGTACTTAATCACTAAATACTATATCGACGGAGATTAAGGAGATCTGTAGGTTCTTTTGAGAACTTTTGATAGCATCGCAGGTAGGTTGCATGGCTTATTTCTGACTTGTTTTAACTTTGTCGTTCAATAACAAGATATAAAAATAACATTGAGTAATGATGATGCAGTTATCACGTGGACAAAGCGACATAGGTTCAACGTTTGAGTCTAGGTGATAGCAGAAGGCAAACAATAGGTGCGACGAACGACTGACAAGGATGATTTGGTTCCGTCATGTGGCTGTTGACTGTATTTTGATGCGTTCATTTCAAGATGTTGCAACAGCTTGAATCAAACGTGGTGTGATCGTAAAGCATCGGTAACTTAATAGTAGGCTACACGTAACGGGCTACCAGGCCAGTATGGTACAGCAGGCTAATTGGTCGCGCGCTAGCCGTAGCGGGCTACCAATTCTGTATGGCACAGCAGGCTAATTGGTCACGGGCTACCAATCCTGTGTGATACAGCAGGCTAATTGGTCGCGCGCTGCACAAAGCGGGCTACCACAAGTGTATGGTACAGCAGGCTATTTTGTCGCGCGATACACGTAGCGGGCTACCAATCCTGTATGGTACAGCAGGTTGATTGGTCTTGCTCTACACGTAGCGGGCTACCAATCCTGTATGGCACAGAAGGCTAACAGGTCACGGGCTACACATAGCAGGCTGTATGGCACAGAAAGCTATTTGGTAGCGCGCTACACGTAGCTGATTACTGTATGGCCTGGTGTGTTATCAGCTTGATGCTAGACGATAGAAATCAAATGATGAGTTTCGAACTATAACCTAGTCTTCTGTTGCGACAAGAGCCAGGTAAGAACTATAGTCTGTAACCGGTATTCATATAGAAAAACGAGTGACGAGCGACCTTTTCTTGAAACGGTCAAGTTTGCACTCTAGTTGTCGTAAAAATTACAGAACTCATTAGCAATCGACACTCTTGCTGCTAATACAAAACCTCATCAATCTTAAAATATAAATTTATAAATTATTCTTATAAGGAAAATGTTAACTATGGGTGGGTGTCGCAATTAGTCTGAACATGATAAATTGCATAAACAATTACTTCCTTTTCACCTCAAAGGTATTCAAAGCCAAGCAAGATGAAGCTGGCACTGTGTGTCTTGTTTCTGGTGATCCCCATTGGTATGTAAACTCTTAGCTCTATATCTATGTAGGTACATTGTTACTCTCTCAAGACTATGGTAAGCTCTAATCCTTTTAAAGAAACCAAGTCAAAAAGAGGCTTGTAGTCAGCTCTCTACAATCTTATATGTCTGGTAAACAATCGCAATTAGTTGCAATTTTGTAGTTATGATGCAACTACTGCGGCGGTATCACTGATCTCTAAAAAACACTGGATGGAGCATCATCTGTCTCAAAGAGAGGTCAGTCGTCGAACGCAATATCAGTCCCCATCCGGCAAAGGTTATAGAGAAAGTCACTTATCATGGCGGACCTTCCCGTGACTAGTATTCCTGACTACACTTTTTGCTGTTGGAAATAATGGGAAGCTCGACCCAGTCTTTTTTAGACCCAAAGATAATCAGACATTCACGTTGAATGGGAAAATGACGGTGAATGAATAAACACAGTTCAAGTTTGAGCGTACAAACGTCTTGATAAACAGATATTATTACTTAGAAAGTTTCCAATTTTGATAAGAGGTCCATTTTCGTAAGGAACAATGATATTGTAGTTCCTGAGACAGACCTCGGTCAAGTCTTGAGGAAGTCGAAGGCTTGTAAGGCTTTTACAAGGCGCAGGAAATCTCGTGGTTGGACTTCAAGGCTTGTTTTATAATATTCATTGACCATTGTTTGCCTACTTTATATGGAGGAGAAGGGATATTACACGGATATGCCCCTATTAAATATCAGATCTAGTTGATCGAAACTTGTGCCAATATTTGGGAGTGAAAATCGTATTGTTGTAAGACATATTGCGGTTCTTTGCAGGAACTAAGCTGTTAAGTGTGAAAGGAAATGCGTCCCAATTGTCGTATCTTGGAAATGTTTATGTACATTTTGTCATGGTTTTTATTTCTTTCAAGCAAAATAATGCATTTTTAATCTTGTTTTCATTGTAACAGCTCTGGCACAACTGCAGTTGGACCCAACATTCCTTACAAATGATCAGATCTGTAAAAGACGGCTTAAGGTACGAAGATTTGATAGCATCTTGCCTATACCAGGCACGCTCGAATGCCCTCTACAATTTAGGCTTATACGGAGACTTAAGCCTAATTATCTTGTTTAGATGTACTACGAAGAAAATGTTGCTAAACAACAAGAACTGGTGGTGATTTTAATATTCTACGTCAGAAAAATAACCCATAGCCACGCATACTACATAGGCCTAATAATGAGAAGGATATCAGGTTTTAAAGCAAATTTAAATAATCAAAATAGGTACCACTTACGTCCTTAGCGCTTCAACAGAAGGTAGGCGATCGGACCTTCCAAGAAATACAGGGTAGCCTGCGGAAGATAAGCCAGATCGGTTTTGTTTGTGAACGACCACATTGTTCTATTTTTTCACATTTTGTCTTAACCTCTTTCTCACGCACTCTTTTTATGAGAAACTATGAGAAACCAGTACCCACTGATAGAAAGAAAAAATCACGCATGAAACATGGTAGAGACGGTGAAATGAATATATTTTTTTTCCTTTACATATATTCGCCAGGGTAGGCAGAATAGTAAAACAAGAGTTCACAGGGCAGGCAACGCCCTACGCACTAAGGGACTTTGGGATGTAAAGAACATAGCATAATTCTTTTGCAGGAGGCTTTAAAGTCATTGATATGTAAGTGCAAAAAGTACATAATCAAATGCTCTCCAAAGGGAAAATGTCCGTTCTTGCCTCAACCCCCTTCCCCCCTGGGACGGCAACATGCCAAGAACAATCCCTATAAAATTTAAGGCTTTTACAAATTGGGCCGACCAATTTCAGATTGAATCTCGAAGTTCCAGCATTCGTGTCATTGGTGTCACCCCAACCGTCAGAAGCATCTTGTCGCCTCGTCAGACTTGAAAAACTTTGAGAGAGCCTTGCAGAAAAGATGGACCAGGTAAATTCTTTTTCGAGTCCCAGTTGTTTGAACTGTCGCAAGAAAGGCAACATATTGCAAAATTTTGCTCAGCTGAATCAGTTTTTGAAACAGTTTACTGTGGTTCAGCTCAGGATAATTTAGGCACTGTAAGTCGTATTTATATTGCCGTCAAGTTTTGTGGGAATAGCAGTAAATTTTTGTATGATCCAGGTGCGCAGTACACCTCATAGTTTGTATGATAGTTTGTCGAATGTTCCGCCCCTAGTACCTGTTACCCGTAGTGGTGTGGGCGTTTCAGGAGAGTCATTAAAGGTGGACGGTGTCGTTTACATTAATTTACAGTTTTCTCGTCCAGATAAATCTGTTTATACTCAAGCGTTTGAGCCGGTACTTGTTTCGTCTGCTATTTCGCAGGCTATATTCGGTCTGAGGATGGAGCTTCGTTTTAAGTCGATCCACAGGGATCCAGATATCGGTTCGCTTACATTTATTCCTCAGGATGCAGATTGCATCAGAGTTACGTATTTTAGTGAATCGGTTGTATCTACGTGCAAGCAGATTATGGTGGCCACAGCCATTGTCCGGCCAGATCAGGCATGTATTTTAGTTAAATCTAAGGTATAGGGTAAGATACTATCTAATCACGTCATCTTTGTAGAGCCGTTAGAAAACAGATAGGATTTGGTTATAGGTAGTGTCGCTCTCGGAAAGGGGAATAGAACAGTTAGAATACCAGTTCTCAATGAATATGGCAGCAGTGTGTAGTTAAGAAAAGGCGATATTTTGGGTGTCATCAATGGTGTTGAAGAACACATGAGCAAACTTCAGCATTCGATTCAGTCTCATTTGACTCAGGTAGGTATTATGCAATCAGCTATTAGCTTAGAGTCCGTAAATATGGGACAGTTATCGGACACGCATACTAGGAAGCTCATTAGCATTCGTGACACATACCACGAAGACTTACAGACTAATCCAGGGGGTATTGTTAAGTTACCGGTGGAGTACTAGATTGATCTCGAGCAGGATCAAGCTGCAGTGTTACTTCCCAGTCGTCTATCTTAAAGTCAGAGGCAGGAAGTTGAGGAGCAAATCCAGGATCTGTTAGACAAAGGATTCGTAGTTCCTTCTGATTCGCAGTTTTCTGCCCCATTAATCAGCAAGCCATTTATTTTGCAAACTGACGCGTGCCGGTCTGGCATTAGGTTTGTACTTTCACAAGAAGTCTCTGGGTCTCTACAGCCGATTCAGTTTGGGGGCCGTGCTCTGACAGATGAGGAATCGGAGATTATGAAACTCTATGTGTTTCATAATCTCGGGTGGAACGTAGATATTGTACGACTGATCAAGAACCACTATCCGTGTACTACGCAGTAAAAATGTGCTCTATATGTATTAAGGAGGTTATCGATGCAATTCTTTTTAATAGCAAAATTCTGTCGAATTACAGGGCCTATCAGGCACAATTATCAGTAGAGAACGGACTCCTCCAATATGCACATCACGACAATCACTGCATTATGGCCCCTATGCAGCTTAGTAAAGGGTCAAATTGTCACACCCTCGCCTCTTGGACATCATTTACAAATGCCCAAAGTGCTCGATTATATGCGACCTTTATTGTTTGATTGTCCTTTTCAGGGCTGTAGCCAGAGGGGAGCGGGGGAGGGCCACGGGGTAAAATTTCCTCCCAGTCTCGGTCTCAAAATATTTGGTCGTACCTACGGCATGGTAAGTGCTACAAGTTATTCTTAATGAATCCGCATAAGCCACATAGACAAATGACAAATAGCGATTCTACGCTTGGCAACATTTTCGTGCCTCAGCGAAGTAGTACATTGTATCAAGCGAATCAACGACCGCTCCTTTGCACCCCTGGGAATAATTTCTAGTTACGGCCTAGAGTATGCTACACATCAAGGAATGTACAGTACTATTTTTGTGGAAGAAAGAATTAATAGGAGATGTGACGCATTAATTTGTAAAGAGCATGTAGCATTGCTTTGCGATTTATGCAGATGGCTGAAATAAAGCAATGGAAGTGTAGAACGTTATGTTGTACTTAGTTCCCTCATTTCATAATAACACAAAAAAGAAACGGAAAGAGTAAATTATCACTTTTTATCTTTTAGCTATGCTCCCGACGGTTTTGTCCTCGATCATGCAGGCAGATCAAAGCTCGTTTTCGTCATTCAAAAAGTGGGCAGTACTACATAAATATCAGAAGAGGTGCCCTTCGTGTCTATTGTGAAATGTCAATCGCTGGTGGAGGATTCACGTTCTTACCAAAAGATGCTGCTCGTGTATTATCTAGGGGAGACATTGGAAATATATTCAGAGACAGAAAGCGCGTCTTGTTTAGAATTTTGACAAAAACTGGACTCCAAACCTACACGGAAATCAGGCAGTTGCGTCGGTACAGAAGACACCACTTTAGTTTATTCAATAACTACGGCAGTAGAAATAATTTTGGTTATCCTCGACCTATAAACTACCGTCTTGGCCATTACTTTTTTCTATCTATTTTGCCCCTCCGCATCAGCACAAGACACAGAGCATTCCAAGGGTTCCGGTCCAATGGACGCTCTCTTTCGTTTCGCAGTTGTGGTGCCAATGAACACAACTATTTTGCTTTCTTCCCTAATGAAAAAGAAGGACGACCAAATTCTTTTCTAAAGGGAGGTGCGTACGAGAGGGGAGGTCTGGCTGTCAACTGGAGACGATCTGCTCGAGGAGTGTACTCACTTCATCAGATTCCGACGCAATACTTCTTTTTCACGGAGATGCATTTTGGTGGATGCGGTACATACACCTCAAGTAATCGTTGGCGTGATGCTCTTGGAACAGCATTTGGGCTGAGATAAGAATTTTGTTTACAAATGCCGTGTTTTCAGTTAATTTTTGAGGTTTTATTTTGGGATAAAAACATTAAAATTTGTAGTCTTAACTTCGATTTTCAGTAAGTCTTTTACATTTCAGTATTAAGTTGCATTTCTTGCTGGAGATGTAGGATTCGTTTTCTTCATGGTCATAATGTTTATTATCTGTTTGAGTAGTATAAATGTCAGTAAAACAATATAACTTTTTTATATATGAATTTATCTGATCTAAAATTATGGCGGCAGAAGTTGTACTTCCCCAAGTAGAAATTGGCATGTACCCCTATGACCCTAGGGTAAGACGCAACTACGTCCAATTCTCAGTGACCAAAATTAAAAGCGAAGATATTGAGTATTCATGAAACAGTCATTTATAGACAAGAACAGAATGATAATACTGAATAAGAGCACAGGGGATCAGAAATGAAAGTAGAGATAACTCTTTCCAAGAAACTTATTCTTCGGCATTTGCTTTGCCTGCAGACCTATGTCTCTTCTTTTGTTGAAGGTGACTCCATGAGTATATGTAATGGCGCTTTGTGGCATATTTCTTCTTGCTTTAAAGTGTACCGCCATTGGTCAGAAATGTTTTGGTATTTTGGTTATTGTGCTGACCTGAAAAGCCTGCGTCTATTCTTTTTGTCGTACGACGAGTGTACTTCATGTAGAGCCGTGTAAAAGAGCTCAAAACTGCACTGCTGGCCGCCGACATGTTTACCTCGTATTGAAGTTTTCAGCATTAATAACTGAACTTCCCTGTTCATGTTTGATCCTTATGACGTCAGAAGTTGCCTCGTTCTGGAAAACTTTTGTTAAAGAATCACGTATAACTGCGGAAAACTGTACGTGAGACCAGAATTTTGCGTCAGACTGTTCGACAACTTCTTCAATGATGTAATCAGCCTCATTTTCATGGTCTACACATGACGGTTTTGTACGCTAAACCGGCTGCGACATACATCAAGTTGACAAAGCTTGAACTTTGCCGCCAGAACCAGTTTGTAATCAATAGCCGTTTATGTTGGTTTCTGTTTACGTTTATGTTTCTAGTTTTCTTCTTTCTTCTATTCACTGCTGAAATTTTGACGTGAAGCTGTAAGGAGAGTCCAACGAGAAAAGCGTTTTAACCTCACGTGGGGAGTCGTTCATTGAAGTCGGTAAAAGAAAGTAAGATAAAGTAGATAAATATTTTGAGTCTCTCAGACATAAAGATAGAACAGAACTGTGAAATTATTTTGTACTTAAAGTGAACCTCCAGTGGTCAGAATTTTTTGGTATGTTGTATATTGTACTGATCTGAAAAGCTTCCGTTTATTCTTTTTGTCGTACGTGTCACCGGGCTCAAAGGCCGCCGACATGTTTGCCTCGTATTAAATTGTTCAGCATCAACAAATAAACTTCCCTGTTCCTTATGACGTCAGAAATTGTCTCGTTCTGGAAAACTTTCGTTAAAGAATAACGTATAACTAGGGAAAACTGTACGTGAGACCAAACCTAACGTGGCAGTTCCATTCCTTGATCCAAAATGAAAAACATATCAAAAAATTTCTGGCCACTGGAGGTACACTTAAAATTCATGATCACCTCTTTCAGGGTTTGAAATTTCAATTCCACATGGACGCATTTTGTTCTGAATACCAATCATCACCATTGTCGGAGAGGATTGTCTCCCATCTGCATAAGACGAATAGTTGATTCATGTGATAAATAAAGAGCCGTAGCCAGACTCAAATGCTAGGTGAGGCGAAGTAGTTTCTAGGAGGGCACTAAACTTTGAACAATTATCTGACGGCAAAGCTTCAGGTGGGATCAACTAGACCACTGTAATGCTTCTTGGGATCGTTCATCACTTGTATAGTGCAATTGCTCATCTTTTAATAACGAAGAGATCCCTTCCTACGTAAACTGATTTCAATAAAGCAACCTTTAAACAAAGGATGGAAGACTGGTACTTTAGATTCAGGTTTTCATAGTACAAAAACAGAAAAAAGTGAAGGGAGTTAAAGGGGTATGAAATAATTAAAATTTGTTTACGCCGAGAGTGTCAATGAACCCTTAAAATCATATCTTTCCTCAACTTTTTCTATCTGGCTTCATGCCAGATACCCAAACTTTAACGATAACTCTAAACTCTGAAACTCAATAACTCAGGAACTCTCTAAAACTCAGTAACGCCTACCGTCAGGTCAAAAATGATTCTCTTATGAATAGCTATGGGTGTGACAACCAATACTTTGACCAATACTTCAAAGCGCCAGCTTCCCCTCCCCACCGGATAAAATTGCATAGGACAATTATGTTGAGTGTACTGCAATTCACGCTGCCAAGGTATAAAATTGCAAACTACCAAGTTTGCAGCATCCTCAGTTATGGCTCTATTTGTAAGTGGACTTTCTAATTTCTGATTCCCCTCAAGTTAGATGTATTGCTAACTGATATACGTTTAGCTGTGAGGATGAACATGAAGGTACCCAGAGATACGGAAAAATGCCTCAGCTGTTGTAAGGGAGTGTAAGAACCCTGATGTCATCAAGCTCGCCGAGCACAGAATACTTCCACTCCTACAGTTACTATTTTCACAAAATGCAATGGAATGAGGAGAGCAAAGTTATTCTAGCAGACCTTAACAAGAATAACATAGCAGGTGGCATTGCAAGTTGAGGATGATTTGTTAGATTCTACTGGCCTTACGGTAGTAGAATATCGCGCTGTGGCTTAACTACGTTATAGCTGTTGATAAGAAATTAGTAGACATCGTGTTCCACTCGTATACCAATGTGTTCCAAAAGAAGAGAGAGAGTAAAGTTTTACAAAGAATATATACCAACTTACAC
>JAAAKL020011491.1:0-13617 GCA_010016065.2 Carybdea cf. marsupialis auct. non (Linnaeus, 1758) | reverse complement strand
CTTTGTCAATTTTGATCTGTAAGTACTTCCCCATAAAATATTCGCATAAATTATATGACTATGGATTAATGCAAAGTAAAGTTGCTTGTTTTCGTCTTTATTTGTGTATTACGTACTACGCACAAAGTACTACTTTTATTGTTTAAAATGCTCATTTCACAATCTTAAAGATCATCTAAATTCCATTTAAAAAGTATGATGAGTGCATTTCTGAAAGGTGAACTATCGGCAAAGGATGGTTTTCATAAAGCCCTCTGAGAAATTAACGTGGAGAGCATTTTGGTTTTCATTAGCGATACTGTATGGTAGTGTTATGACATTTCTATAGCAAAAAGTAATAAAATTACAGTTTTGTTAGAAAGAACTTGTCAAAGAAAACAGAGTAGAGTAGTCCAGCACCTCTATTGCTTTATACTCGATGTTTAGAAATGTCCCCTATTTTCAAAGAAGCACCAAGGATTATCTGGAGCAATTTTACTAATGAGCTTCGAGACCGCATGAAAATGCAGCCCCACTAACAAAGCTTTTTAACAGTCAGATCCGACCACATTACAAACAATTTCAAAAACTGCAATGCATCTAATATATATCGAAGATGGAAGTCGATCCTTTATCATATGCTTCCGTACCTGGAATTAGTAGAAGAGGAGACGTGTGAACACTGTTCACAGTGACGTAAGCAAAGAGGAAAGTATGGAAGAGGGGGGCGGCAGCAAAGAGTACACATATTTTTATTGATAGATTGGAGAGTACGTGACTTTGGCGAAAATGAAAATTATCTGATTGTACTAATTATTGAAAACCATCTCAACTGTTGCAGTAGATCATAATAAGCTTTTGGTGTCACAAATAGGTTACATCATCAGTACCTAGTATATGTTGCACATTCTACTAAAAACAACATAATAGCAACAAGATTAAAAGTATCAAATTTACTGAAGACAGCGCACTTCAATCAAATACTGTTGATATTGGTCTCTTTTGCATTTATCAGTTTCATAACTTCGCATAATTTGTTTTATGTTCATTTTCACACTTATCTTAGAAACTTGGCCTGGACTGCACCAGAAATTCTGAGGGTTGGCGTTTCACATATTGACCACGTTGGATTTGGTACTCAGATCGGTGATGTATACAGGTAAAGAAACGATAACCGTTGGGATAAAAAGCTTTGCTACCCTTGTAGCGAAAGTTTGCTCCCTTTCCCCAGATAAATGAGAGGAAACACTTTTAAGTGGACATACTTGTTTATTATAGAGAACGAAGGTATGAAAGGAACGTGTCATATTGCCGGTCGGTATTGAACACTGGGGTTGTGGACTTGTGGACTTGTGGACGCTGAGTATACGTCCGAACGAGTTTTGGATACATATTGTACAATTATTTTATCCTTCATAAATAGAATTCTGAAATCCTTTCCAACATTCTGTGCAGCTTCCTAATCAATAACAGGCCATTAGAAACCTTGTTATTGAAGATAAGAACCTGTTCTCTCATGAAAATTTCGCCAGCAATTTTTGCCAGCATTTTATTGTGGCACCAACATGTTTTGTCCGTACTACATATGGTTTAAAGAATAATATCCTATTTTATTATTCCGCTACTTGTCCTTTTACAGACACAGCTATCTATAAATTAGTGACAATTTTTTTCTGTTAGTATACCCAATTGTGTTTATGATAATATTTAATGATTCTTTCTCTAAGCTATGGAATAATCATGTACGAAATCTGTACTCGTCAAAAGCCTTACAATGAATACTCTCACATACCTATTCACGAAATTATCCAAATGGTTGGTGGATTGAGAGAGTTGGACCCTACAGTTGATGTCTCAGTAAGTTGATACTCCTTTTAAAATATATGTCCCTCATATGTATTATTGCTTATAGTTTTAAGCACATCAAACCAATATATAATTGTGCCCTCTGCACGTTGAGGGCAACTTTTCTTTAGTTCAATTAAGCATTCAATGTTTACCAGTTGAATAAAGCACTTGAACTTGATTTATTTTTCCACCCATACACAAACTTTGCATTCAGGCTTAACATACTTAACACACACACACATACATACATACATACATCCATACATAACAGACATCTACGATGTAGAATACCACCTATTAGTTTAAATTCTGGTCTTCTTTGTGGTTGGTGACCTCGTAGGAGGAGTGGCCACTAAAGGTTTGCGATTATGTGGATATTGCTCAAGGTTGTTACATAGCTTAAGAATCTTGTAAGAGAACTGCATTCTGACGTATGTCAATAGTACGGTAATTTTACCTTTGAAATTATTTTTATGGCAGATTCATACAGATGAAACTGGACTCGAGCACCAAGTATTACGCCCAACAGTTTTTGAGCAGGACTTTCCACCTGATACAGCACAAGCCGAAGGTTTTAGTTCGGTAAGTTGCTCATAAAATCAATCTGTAATTTGTCCCTGAATCATCAATTTCATCATCGTCATGAGCTGATTTTAAACAGGATCCCTGCCTCCTTTTAGGGTACATAACAATAATAAATATGTTAACAATGTTTTGTACAACGATAGGAGAGCAAGTACCTTGTTTGCATTTTGCAAATTAAATCCTCGTGCCAAGATGTAGAAATTAATATCAAATGACATTTTGTAATTAATGTTCTGTTCACTCAAATTTCATTTCTCGAGGTAGTTTCGTATTCAGCGAAGGATGACGAGATTAAGTTTTTGTGGTGAAAAACTTCTTAGAGCTTTACGCCAAACTGTTAAAGGAAGAGTCACTTGATGTAGACATTACCATATCAAGGACTGATAGTACGCTCGAAGAGATTGTTTGATAACTCAAAAAGAGCACACAATATACTGCCGTATCATTCTCCCTCATATTGTACATAACTATGGTGTCTATATAACGCGTTTATGTGGTTATGTATGGTGGAAATTTAGTGTATGTTTAATGCAGCTCCTCATCTAACAGTTTGTCTACTTTTTATGCTTTGACAGTTGATGAACGAATGCTGGAGTGAAATAGAAGATGATAGACCCACATTTAAAAGTTGCATGTCTAGGTTAAACAAGATTAACCCTCACAAAGGAGAACTGATGGATAATCTCATCTTACTAGTAAGTCAATCTTTTGCTGTATTCACGTCCATTTATGTATAATGGGCCACACAGCGTTGCAGTGGTCTACTGCGAAGTGAATATGTCTCGCATTCTCGATTGGCATCCGATTTCTTGCTATTAGTTTCTGGGAGAAAACGAAACTCTGCTCTTCAAATCTCTACTACATTGAAAGTTGCGTATTAGCAGACAACATGGGGAATGCAATCAGTGTACAACATTGAAGGTGCATAAAAAGACGTAAAGGATATATATGAGGAGATTTTGAAAGGTCAACAAACTTTTGCTATATTTGATATTTGATGACCTATCTTTGGCAGAATGAAGAATGGATTGTTGATCGTAGTCAGTAGTCTAATCGCTTTCCGGTAAGCTCGATTTGAACTTTAATAAATATATTTAGCACGATAGAATCTACATGATTTTAGTGTTATTCTCATAGATGGAACAGTACACAGCAAGTTTGGAAATGATTGTGGCAGAGAGAACAATGGAAATGGTAGAGGAAAAGGAGAAGAGTGATGAGCTGCTTTCAAGTAAGAAGAAAACATAGACTTTGATATAAATGTATGGCGACTGAGATCTTTATACCAAGTTCTATTATATTAAATTGTAACTGTGATAATTATAGGAATCTGATACGTTAAAAGTTATTAGCTGCCATGGATGGGTACAGATGTAATTAATGCACATCAAGTTCGGGCTTGGCATGGCAGCCAGATGAAGGAAAGAAACAGTTTAAAGCAGGAGTATTTCCCTCCGTTCTTCAGTTTAAGTGAAATAGCTTGGAACCCCTCCGCACGTATATTGTTAAAACTTGAGACATTTCCATTTCGAAAACATCAAGCCCAAACGTACCGTTTTCAAATCATATTTGCACATCGAGGTGAAGACTGAAATGAAACTTGTCTTCAATCATACAGAGCATGCGTGTGTTTCCTTATTTGGAGCGAACGCGGGAAGCAAACCTCTGTGCACTTGCTTTTGTCTCATCGCTGGCTTTTCAATATAATTTGATTCTATCTTTGATAACATTGTATTTGAAAATATCCGTTTTCGGCATCAACATGCAATAAGCAGATCTAAAGTGGCATCAACTATCGATAAGCAAATCTAAAATGCTCCTTACTTGTTACCAGAAGATCAAACGAAAGAACAACCCACTCGTTTTTTAAGTGCCCAGATACGTGCGCCTAAGTAATTTTTGACATATGGGCCCAAGTAACCTTATTACAAGGTTTTCTGAAAATTGGCTCATAGCTGCAAAGACCAGATGGTAGATCATTGCCAAATTAGTAAGGATAAACTGCTCACAATAAACACTCATTTAAAGCGATACAAATGATACATGATGGATAATTATACAAATTGTTCTTCAACCGTCAAAAGAAGTACATAAAGTTCATTTGAAATGTTTCCCCTTTGTACGTAGGTATTTAATAGATTTAATACGAAACATGAAACTTTATTCTGTTCATCTGAAATCAAGCTAAAGACATGTCTTACGTTTTACACTAATTCTTACTTTTTAAACTGTATTAGAAAAATCTGTGGATTATGAAATAATAGAAGGACAAAATACACTAAACTCCTTCCTGCACCTGGAGAAGAAATCCCAGTATACTCTTATTGGATAAGTAAGAACTTCAAGAGGGTCTTGAGGCAGCTGATTTTTTAAAAGAGGATATTTTATGATGACAAACAGTGTACACCTTTGCATCTTGCAGTAGAAGCTACAAATAACTTGCAGTATTTCCAGGGATGAAGTTTGACAAGTATCAGAAGATACAGTAACACACTAAGATATTCAAGAGTGACCGTCTCACGAAATCACAACTCTGTGAAATACCCTCCCAATCTCAGTAGACCCCAGTAGAATAGTAGCGACTATACAATGTTTTAAAATCTGGCAGAGGCTGGCGGGTGTTAAGTTCGTTTGGCCAATACAATATGGAAATTGATGCAAGAGACGTCCTGACAAAAACTACACAAACTAGGTCGTGTACAGACAGCGGGAATCATTTTACCCATCTGAAAATAACGATGGATAATAATAAATAGCATAGTAAAGTTGATTCCAACGAAGCGTACTTAAACAGATGACGATAGTAAAGGAAAATTTGTACAGAATGCAAGTAGAAGAATTAAGAGGACCTAACGATGCTGATGGCAACATTTATCGATCGTTGAAATAGAATATCCTGTATTAGTACATTACCGTTTTATACGCACTAGCGCCATCTCTCGAAACGCTCCATGTTATGAGTAGTAGGTCAAAACTACAAAATGCAAGTAATACAAATTCTAGCAATCGTTGTAATCAATTTAGATTGTCAGAGATGAATCTGTTTCATATGATATTTCTATTTTTCTATGTAAGGAATGCTCCCTGCTGTAATAGCAGAAGAGTTGAAACTTGGCAATAAACCACTCCCAGAACTTTTCAACTGTGTTACCATCTACTTCAGGTAATGATAAAGCAAACTTGTACCTATCCCTCACTTTATATTTGAAGGTGTATGTTACGAAAGCAGTTTACTATTCGACAGCTAACAGTATGATCTAGAAATCTGCAAATTTCTTGAAATCACAGGACGATGTTGGCATGATTGCTAAAGATAATTTGAAGGCTGATAGCTAGCTATTTTTAACATGGCCTTTGATCGTTTTCTGCACCTGTTGAGTATTTTGTTTCTCTTAACTTCGGCGCTGACGTGCCAACGCAAGAGAGCAGCCATTTTGAGAACATTTTGGGTATATTAAGGTGGTTATTGTACTGATTTTAATTGGAGTGTGGTGCTTTTCCTTCGATTTACGTCTTTAAAATATCTTTAAACATCAAAAAAGTTAACAAATTTGTGGATAATAAAATCTATATCTACGTGGGGCAATGTGCAAAACTATGGATTTGTATTTCTTAAGTTGAATAACCATAGAACTTTTGAGTAATATTTTATAAAAGCCGTAACAAGTTACGTCAAAATGCTTCCTGCCTTTGGTGATCTTTTTTAGTTCAAGAAAAAGAAATTTCTAAAAAAGCAAACAAAAAGGCTTACTAAAATAATGAAAGACACAATAGCTCTTAATGCGTCAATTTCCTCCCTTTCAGCCTCCAGCTTAGACGAAGAAAGGGCGGAACTATTTTAGTATATGTATGTGTATGTGTGTGGGGTGGGGGGAGGGGGGTTGGAAAAAGAAGGTGAAGCTAGACATTATCTAGTTTAAAGACATTTTTCGGTATACATTTTGAGGACAACTGTGCTTAGAGTAAATTATATGATAAGCTAGATTCTCTTTAAGCTAAATTTTTTGCTTTAACGATACACAGTTAGCATTTTTTACGATCTTTGCTATTGTTGTTGCTTTCTAGTGATGTCGTTGGGTTTGGTCAGATATGTGCCAATAGCAATCCTTTTGAAGTTGTTGATCTTCTGAACGACTTGTACTCTGTTATGGATGACGTTATTGACTCATTTGATGTGTACAAAGTGGAAACTATTGGAGACTGTTGTAAGTAATATATGACATTGTCAACGAAAGTTGAAACATGTTAACATCTACATCATTGTTTGGCAACCTGAGGTTGGAAGCAAAAATAAAGTCCTCTTTAGAGCCACGATAACACTTTGGGTCCATATACATTCTAGTAGGCT
Organism: Carybdea cf. marsupialis auct. non (Linnaeus, 1758); assembly: GCA_010016065.2. Classification (NCBI taxonomy): domain Eukaryota; kingdom Metazoa; phylum Cnidaria; class Cubozoa; order Carybdeida; family Carybdeidae; genus Carybdea; species Carybdea cf. marsupialis auct. non (Linnaeus, 1758). The sequence continues at coordinate 6,857 of JAAAKL020011491.1, read as the reverse complement.
CTTCATCGTCAAATCTAAGACTGTTAGTTTTAACATATTAACATAGCTTTGTTATTTGACTTGAATACAATACCTTTAGATTTGCTTGTGAGGCCAGACAAATTATCAAACGAGCAGTTAATTATCTAAATGAAAGAGGGAATTACGTTACTTGTTAGTAAATTTCTGTCATGTTTGATAACTGGCATCTAAGCCACTTAAAGGAATGAACGTATATGAATATAGAGAGACAAGCGTAAGAACTTACTTCCCTGCTTTTATATTCTAGTTGTTCATTTGCACAGCAGCTTTTACGGACCTGACCGTGTTTTACACGGAGATACGGAAAGCAGCAAATGAGGATGCCGTTCAAAACTGTATATGCTAGTAGGAAACTAGGTTACCGCAGTGTTCTGGGCCAAAGGCAAGGCTCCAGAGCAAAAGATCGGGAAATAATGCCGGTACCTTTTGGGGGGCCAGGAACAGTTATTTCCTGCATTGTTGTAGCTTAACCATTACTTTTCTTCCCTATGAAAATTGATGGAAATTAGCGTCTTTGCACTACTTAGAAAAACCATAAACTGTTAACGTTTTATTCAAGTAGCTTAACACCACATGATTATAATCATCATAATCATTTTTATTATAGTAAGTCTTTGTACCCTTGTACAAGAGGTCACAGACATTTTCGCTTCGTTTCAACTCCCACTTTGCACTTCAATATGTCAGGTATGGAATGTCTCTGTCAATGTCTAGAATGGACAATTTGGGCAGCAGAATGGCTGTACTCCCTTAAAGAACTCAATTCCCTTTCCTATTATGGTTAAGATCAATATGCTTTAAGCACGTTGAAATTTGCAGGACATCTGCTTTTCATAGGCTGCAGTCAAAGGACATATTCATGAGGCCAAAGTACAAATAGAGGCGCGAGACGCCTATCGCAACTTCATGCCGCAACTCTCGCTAGTTCAAGATGTTTGTAGACAACACGATCTAAGAGTCAGCAGATAAATTTTCTAATCTAAGCTGCACATCGTAAACTCCAACATACAATCACCATCACCGTCTGCGTCTAACTTTACAATGAAACATACTCTAATTTAACTATTACAAAGAGAAGAAACTAAATATATTAACCAATCAAATTTAAGTAATAAAATATCTAGTGACGAAGATAAGTCCTTTCGGCATATCCATGTCGAACGTAAGCACCGCCCAACCCCATCTATGTGTTTCCTGGCTATTCAGCATGGAAACGAGGTTGTGCATAGATATGTCTCTCAACTTCATTTGTTTATCAATAGTTCAAGGACAAATTCATCAGGTCAAGGTACAACTTTAGGGGTGAGATGCCAGCATCGGTCACTGCTAAAGAAGTGATGAGTGAGGCCTCTGAAGATCTAGTTGTGAAAACATAAACGTGTAATTATATCTTCCTATCTATCTAAAACGTTCATGGTGGACAATAAAAATAACAACTAACGATTCTTTTCGTGGGGGCATATAAAACTCTCAAACTGACTCGACTCTCAGCGATTCCAGACATTCATATAGTGAATTTAAACTAAAACTGTCCTGTAAAATCATAGGATGTTATTTCTCTAGATACCGCGATAGGGGTCAGAGGCAAAATAGTTGCAAATCGATGCTATGAACACGAACAGTGCATCAAATCTGGATTAAGAAAGATGAATTGTCTATCTCACAGTCGCAAACATCTTTTCTATTCTGAATGTGTCAAAGGTCATAATGATTGCATATTCATTGAGCTCACTGGAAATCGATAGCTGATGGAATGAAATAAAAATGTTTGCACCATCAAGGAAGCCTCTATCCACTCCTTGTATTCTCACGGGATAGAGATTTAATATTGGGATAATCGATAATAAAGAGATAATCGAATCAACCTTAGAGTATCAAATTCTTATTATTTCAAGTTTCGGCTCTGAAACTTGCACAAGAATAACCTGCCGATATTCTCACCCATCGACACGACAGTCAACGAAGTAACCTTTAGACAACAACATTCTACAATTTTCTACAATTTTGCTACTTTTTACATACCTTTCGGTGGGATCATAGACCTGAGATCGAAGGCCCGAAAGAATCAACCTGAGAATGATTGCACCGAACATAATGAAACTCTCAAACTTTCGTCCGGAACATGGTAGCCAATAACGTTTAGAGAATGTTGACCATTCCCTTTTACCAAGTACAGGGAGCTTCGTGTTAACTTTATAACAAATAAAAGTGTCAAAAGGGATTAATGAGTTTTAGGCTTTGCCATCCTATTAATTCAATACCGACATAAATATTGGGGAAGTAAAGATTTTAATTGATCGTTAACTAATGCCCCTTTGATTTTTTTTCTTCACTAGCTAAAACGGGATAGTAATTCCTTCTTTCGCGGGAGAGAGCTCATAAACAACGAAGCATCCTTGTTAGTGAAATTGGTAATTTAACACTGTATCAGCATAGCATGTTTGGTTGTAAAAGGTTTGCAGGTTTTTCTCAACTGTGTTCAAGTGAGTGATTAAGTGAAGAATGTTTCTCCATTATGAGCGAGAGAGGATTTTTAACGATCCAGAAATGAAACTACTGTCACTGTCTAACACGAAGACAATTAGCTTATCGCCAAGGCGTTCTCTGGAGTTACTTGTTTTGAAGGCTGTATGTTGCAGCTAAATTGTGTGCAATAAAGGAAGCTTGCCGCCTCAATAAGCCCAACTGCTGATCGGATATTAAAAATTGGAAATGAAAAATTCATCTGGAAACAAAGCTCAGTCTAACTTGCATCAAAATAATTTATTTCAACGGAGACGATCTTGTAACTTTTACAAAAAAACAAGTTATATGTGAATCTACTTCCAAATTGAAATTCAGACGTTCTTGACGTCTTCGTTTCGTTTTAGATATGGTTGTCTCAGGTTTGCCCACTCGCAATGGAGATCTCCATGCTGGTGAAATCGCCACCATGTCACTGCACTTATTATCTGCTATGACCAATTTAGGGTACAGGCATCTGCCTGACTCTCAGATTCAACTTCGAGTCGGGATGCATTCAGGTACGTCAGGCTATTAAACAACCATACTTTTGTAGTGATTATTGCAATTCTTTTGAATTTTTTCGTCGTCATCTTTACTCACCAATAAATAGACAGGACAATCCATTCACCAAAGACTAAGAAGGACAATCGTCTGACTTGCCGATTACCTACTAGATGTAGATTTCATAGTTTATATAGCCTTTGTATGAAAATATTGGATTTTTATTACACAACCCAAAAAATCAGGATTTTGAAAGCCGTTTTAGCTTTTTTCCTTAGCACAAGACAAGGCTTTTTTTTGCATACGTCTAAAAGATAGTGCACGTTTGCTACTTCAGGACAAGTTTTGATGAACATTTGAACACGAAACAGCGGTTTAGTTTGATTTGCCTATCTGGTTAAAGGAACATAATTTGCTGTGAGATTTTTATGCTTCCACCGTAATTTAAAGTAAATCATAACTGATGATCTTTTTCTTCTTTTTCTTCTTTTTCTTCTGTTTCTTCTTCTCCTTCTTTGGTTACTATTGATCCCTCAAGTGGAGGTCAGACAGCTGAATGTAACATGACTTTCGCTTCTCACCCTGTACGGGTCTTATTTTAATTATTTCACATTTTGCTGTTTTATGAAGTCGTTGCCAATTTTAGCTGAATTTGTCCCCACACTTTTGGAACTCACCAGCCCTGTTTTGACATCTTAGAGCCGTACTAAGGTACAGCTAGTCACCCACTTGATTCCAATCAAACAGCCTTTGCTGGATCAAAAGATGGAATTCATGAAGTCAACAGCGCAAAGATAAGACTTAAAAGAATCTGTGTGGTAATGTTAGTTCATTTCAACACAACGAAATAAGTATTATGTAAAAGCAAAAGGGGGCCGACTGGAAGTTTTGAGCCTTTTCAGGCTCATTTATAGACGTCGCAGTCGAATGCATTTGGGCAGCGCTCAGAATATGAAAAGTTACTTTAGTCTGGCCAGTTAGGTAAATGCCTGGGTCTAATAGAAGACCTAGACAGCTGTCGACGTAACAAAATGAGTACAGTCTCAGCAAAGCAAATGGGAGAAGACGTTGAACTGAAGGCGTGGCTCTGTTTACCAACCTGGTAAAATGAGTAAAACGCCAGTAACACTGGTTGGATGACAGGTCAAATCTAATCATGGATATGGATTGCGCCTCACCCTGTCACAAGATGTAGCAGTAGCTAATGAAAGAGTAACATATTTTAGCTTCAAAATGTGATCTTAATTTTCATTACTCTCTACAATTGGTAAATACTAACTTCATCTCTGTACATGAATCAAGGTACTCATCACAAAAATTCCAGTTCCCCTTTTCCTCCTGCTTAGGTCTGTAATTTTTTTGTTCCTTTTTCCTACTTCCTCTTGCAATGTGGAACAGCACCGAATCCCTTGCTAGTTTATATTCAAAAGTGACCAGCACGAAAGTTATTGATAAATTATTAATCTCCGTGAGGTATTCAATAGTTGTTAAATAGAACGCATCTTCTATTCTTTATGTTGTAGTTTTGACGTTATCACGTAAGAAGTAACTCATTATCTTGCCACCCTGCTTTCTCTAGGACCTTGCGTTGCAGGAGTAGTTGGATTAAAAATGCCCAGGTATTGCTTGTTTGGAGACACCGTAAATACGTCGGCAAGAATGCAAACTGGAAGTCTCGGTGAGCACGTTTGTTTGTGTTTGTTGTTTACCAAGTTCTGTTTGTCTTAGAAGTATGCAATCAACAACTGTAGAATAGTTTTACACATCATGTAATCAGAGGTATAGTAAATGACATGAGTCTAAAATCGCACACCTCTAGTAATGCAAGAAACCTTGAAGACAGTGAGCACCCCTTACACCCACCCCACCCGACTTTAAGCACTTATCGTGCTACTTGTATCCCGCAAGATGGATTAAATATCCTCGGACGACGTAAAAATGCACTGTTTAGGGTGGCATTTCTTATATGACCTTACCTTGAACACTGTTGCGGTTTCGAAATGTGGAAGTTAGAACTAATACCTACCAGAGATTTTGAACGCAGTTGAACTGGTTAAAACATTTCCCGAAGCTTCAGAGCATCTGAAGATAAAAAAAGTATACCTTTGCTCAGAGACTGTTTAGGCTACGAAAATTAAGTCGATTCTTGTTTGATTCAATTATGCCAGCTTTAAAGATTCATGTGAGTGAGGATACTCATGCTATCCTGGAAAAGCTTGGGGGATATGTCATGGATTGCCGTGGAGAGCGACAAGTGAAGGTAAACTCGAAATCAATTTTCTATATTCTAACCTACATGTGCCATGTTTTTCTATATAATAGTATTGTTTTCATCAGCACGCCATAACATATCAAGAAAGGCACGGGGAAATTATCTTTCCAGAAAAATAGGTGCGAAACAAAATTTTCCAATCCCTACTCTCGCCCCCACTCCTACCAGGCGAAATCCACAAAAGATCAGGAGAAAAGATATGGTTCTGTTCATGCCAAGAAAGCTTCACAGGAATTTGGGGAGAGCTTTTAAAAATCAGTATTGATTTTTTATGAAATAAGTTTGATTTTCTATGTGTTACTTTCTAACGTTTGTTGGTGGTACAAAACAATAAAACTGCACGAAATAGCGAAAACACTTTAGTACTGAAAAGCTTTCCGCTACTTCGTGCATTTTTATTGATTTACTTCTTCAGAAAATCTATGTAGCGAAGATCAGTTAAGTAGAGGTATATTGAATATTACATATTTTCAGAGGGGTAGTTATGATTCTAAAAATAAAGGGTACGCGCCATTGTCTAAAACGAACATAGTCTATTCACCGATTCATTCCTAACAATACTTAAGCAAAACGTGAGGGCACGTGGACCCTTACCGACTACGGTTTTGTGTGTTTGATGGTTTTCCACCACTGTGCCAGCTTCAACAGGAGAACAACTCCCATTTTTGGTCCTATTTACAACACTCGACCAGGATACTAAGACTTCAATTCAATCCTAATGCCAAGCCCTTTGAAATATGAACATATCAAATTATGATCATTCGCCTGTTCTTCTGCTAGGGCCTCCTATGCTTTATTTCTTTTGAAACTAATTTGTGAAATCACTTTCATTTTTTAGGGTCGAGGAACCATGACTACCTACTGGCTTAAAGGAAAACAAGGACTGGACTTAATTTATCCAGCAGAGCATCTTGCACTTTCTGAATCTCAGCATTACTTCAAATAAATTAAATAGACATTACTGGCATACAGAATTCACGGCAGAAAACACGTCTGTTCATATTATGTTTAGAATGTATTGCTTGAAGTCGCGAACTATTGCTTTGCGAGTGAGATAGTATCTAACTTATATCTAACTTAACTCAACAAGCTAATGTGCATGTAAAGTAGATTTTCAAGTCGTGTTCTAAGACATTTTCCAATGTTAATTGCCTGTTGTTGTTTTTGGTTGTTGCCTTCTTTTAAAACTTCCCTAGCAGGATAGATGTTTAGAATTCTAGAGGGCGGTGGATGGAGGCTAAAAGATAAGGTTATGCGTTATCTATGGAAAGAGAAGTGCGCGTGGCTTGTGGTTGTAATGAATCCTAAAGTCAGACTCAAGCAGTTAACGAATAGTCCCCAATTTATGATATTAAAGCCCTAGCTTCCTCACTCAATAATCACATGACCTGAAAACATTCTGTGCCTCTGATGAAATATTTTTATGCTGAGTTCAGGCTGATTTACAGAACAACATAAAAGTCAATAACATCATCCCTTTTCTTTCGACGTATTCTTACATCATCTTCGGAGTTAATGATACATGTTCTAAACGCAAACTGAGTTAACATTAAGGTCA
>JAAAKL020011490.1:0-13618 GCA_010016065.2 Carybdea cf. marsupialis auct. non (Linnaeus, 1758) | reverse complement strand
TACTACTACTACTACTACTACTACTACTACTACTACTACTACTACTACTACTACTATTACTACTACTACTACTACTTTTCTTTCTCCCTCTCTTCTTCCTCTTCCTTTTCCCACTGCTACTACCATATTTACTGCCAATGCTAAAGTAGTGAAGTTGTACATTTTGTGGTATAAAAGTAAGAACTAAGCAAGAAAGAAAGGAAAAATTGCTACTAAATAGAGTAATTAACAAACAAGTATATAGGTGGGTCAGGAAGTACCAGAGTAAATAAGGCAGTACGGTCGTAAACATCTAAGAATGAAAGTAAAGGAATAGACGTTTATGAGATTAGTGCTTTCGAAGAAATATCACTTAATTGTCACTATGATGTTTACATCTTGACAATGCAATGACAATACCATTTACTTTACAAACGATGACCAACTGTAAACTTTTTCTTGCATTCTCTTTATTACACCTTTAACAAATGTTGCCCCGATGTAAACTTAAAATACGATAACAGGGCACTTGATATAACAGGCCGTCAGAAAGCATGATACTACGTTAAATATTATTTTGGGGTACAATTTTGCTAGTGTTAAGAAAAGAGTCCGAATACCTCTACTTTTTATTGATACTGTTATGAAACTTGGCGGCTCAGTCTCTGTATTATCAAAGTTTGAATATTTAAACAGGAACTTGTTAACTTCAACGCGTCATCCTGACCTGTTTGAAATCATCAGTTCAAATCTTCAACGCCATGGCACATAGTGACAAGAACACCATCAACAAACTTTTAATAAGGTGATAAAACATGGAGAAGTAGTAGAAGAGAAAATGCCAAATAGAAAATATATGTGGACAATCTTTGGCCTACAAAACTTTCTCTACTGTATTGAAAATATTTCTTCCATAGTGATGAGGAATTCATCTATCGGCGAAACGTTGTTCAACAATACTTTTTAGGCGTCTTTTCTTTTATTGCTATCACCACATCCTCTGAAATATGTCTTTATTACGTTTTGAAGTGGACATGTAACGTTCCTTTATACTCTGACACGCATAACAAGACCTCGTCAATAAGTGACACCAAGTCCTTTTGGGGACTAATATTTTAACATGAAAATTTTCAACATCAATTTACGTTAAATAGCATCAGTAGAAGTACAAACGAGAGTGGTTGGATATGTATAAGATAGAGATGGCCTACATACACTCACGTCAGTTTTACAAAAGCCACTAGGACATCTCGATACCTGCATTAAGTCTGCAATTTTAGTTTACAAACTTACTATACTTTTGTGCGCAATGTCTTGATGCACTTATTGATTATCAGTTATTGCTATTTCATTGATAAGTTAGTCCTTGACAATGACTTCATCACTTCACCTTGCCACTTCGTCATGTGATATTTTTGAAGAGGGCACAAAATGTCCTTTTCTGTCCTTCTTGTTCTCACATGACGAGACAGGACACCATTTGTTAGTCTTATACTTTGCAGAGTGCGCATTTAAGATGTACGATAGTACGATGAACAGAATTTAAACCGTTACAGTGAGAATACAACACCAGTATCTAAAACTGACACAAAATTAAACAAAATTAAAAAACACATATTATGGTCTATTTCTACAAAAGAAGAAATCACCCCCATTATCACTACTCCATAACTATGGAAGTTCAAAAACGAATTTTACAACCTGATTTGGAGTAAAAACATCAAACTTTGTTATGTATACTTACCGTAAACTTCAGTGCAGTACCTTGACTTATGTGAGAATAATTAGTTCTAGTCCATTAAATATGAACTTGCAGGTATACCACAGAATATTTCTATTTGTTAACCGGATCAAACAATACTTTGATCTTTAAAAGACCTCCCTCCTATATTGGATATTATTAAACTGAACGTAGAATGTCCATTCTGCTCTGTCAATCGATAACAAAAGGTAACGGCCAGCAGGAATTTTTAATGAGATATGTTGAATTGTCTGCCCGAAATCTCATTACTTGGACGTGAGCTATCGCTCCAACGAGAACGAACTCCTCTAGAATGCTTTTAAAAAGAGCATATGATATAAAGACAATGGATACAGAGAAGGGGATTAGAATCTTCCAAATTGTAAACCGCACGAAGTATTTAATTTAAAATGTGGTTCAAAAGCTGGACATGCTTTGAAGTTGTGATTATACAGTTGTGTACCTTATAACCTATATATATTCTCGCACATACGAAATATTTCCGCCTATCTAAGCCTGCTCTCTGTTTATATCAAACTTTCAAATCTTAAAAGACATATGGCAACATCAATTCAATTCATATTACCACTAAGACTTTGGGAGATGTGATACGATTACGTTAGACAGACTCCTGTCATTTCCAATGGTGCAAAGAGTGCACGCTATGTTCGTTATCGTTGATTCGACAGATATTAGCTCAGCTAGTTCTTCAGCATCTTTTCAGAGGGAGTGATGAATGTGATAGCTGCCTATATAGAAGCTACTGAAAAGCGGTTTATAGCAACCTGTGAAACGAAATGTATATCATAAAAGTGGATTAAAGATGGTCAACTGCTCGTAAACCTCTCTGCCTTGATTAATCTGCTTTATTAGTAAGATGAAAATTGGACTAATCTGATAATCTCATTTGCTTCGTTAAATTTACAAGAACGTAGAAGAATGTCCTCTGGATATTAACAACCAAGTGCTAATAGGAGTAGGGGGTGCGAGTAGGAGTTAGGCAGGTATCCATATCCAGAGAAAGCAACTACCCTTACAGTAATAGTTGGGAAAGTGCTTACTCGGTGACGTCATTGCGTAAGGGAATAGACTCTCTTAAATGGAATGTGCTCTATATAGCATTACCTGAGCCTGTTCAGAACAGATTCTATTTCACTAAAACTATACTGATACCTTACACAACAGCCTTTTATTGCTTGCTACGTTCTTAATGATAAACGATACAAAAATTGGTAAGTTGCACGTGATATATGCAGATATATAGATTTCACGTGTCTGGTCACGCAAGAACATGTGATTAAAGGTGGCAAAGTAATAACAAGTTTTGCTCTTAGAATTGTAATTTACATCCAAAATATCTCTCACATACTTTACCTATTCTATAAAGTACGTGCTGGAAGCAAGATAAAAAATCTACGATTTTGAATAAAGGAATTCACAATTTTTCTGCAAGTAAAAGAACAAGGCTGATGGAGGGATTACATAAACGTCTTGAACTTATTTGTGCTAAGCTGTGAGTTCATTTCTGTGTTGGTAGGAGGTAATTTAAAATTACACTAAACAAATTGGAAAATTGTCCTATGTGGATAAAACTTCGAGCGTTTGCATTCCGATATACGATTTGTCAGAAAAATTAAATGTTTTGCTCGTCTCGATTTTGACCGGCACTCTCTTTTCATGTCAACAGTTTTGCGTGACAGCGGTCTCATGGATACGTTGACATACAGGATACGTCTTTGCATAAAGTTCCAGAGGGTTGGGGTTTGATTCCCGGAACGGTCATCGGTGACGCCAGGAAGAGCATCCAGTCTAAAATGCTTGTTCCTCCAGTGGGTCCCCAGTGCAAGGGCATCAGCCTTGCTTTTTTCAGGAAGAGTGCACGTCGCAAAAACGTCATCATTTTAGGTTAAAACAAAGTTCTGTATGGAAATGTCTCTTAGTGCTTCACAGTTAAAAAGGAACGTATATGAGAATCATTTGGGATATAGACCCGAGGAACCCCTCAATTTCTTTATAAAATCTTGATCCTTGTGATCATTTTCTACAAGCTCATAAAGTATGCATGTTATATACATTACAATATTAATAGCCCCTGTAAACTTCGATACTGAAAATCAAGAATAGCTGAACTTTAATGTACATCACCACTCCCTCACTACAAAGAGCTGATGTCGCTTTCCTCAGTATTTTCCCACTACAAATTATGCTAATATATACTAAAAGAAACTTCCTTACGTGATCTAATTATTCTTTATTTATTGACTTTTATGATAAAGTTATGTTTTTCTAGTGATATATTTATCTATTTCGAAGGTAGATATAAGTGATATCGTGCAAGGAAGACGGGAGGAAATCTAGCCTTTCTGACTTATATTCTTAGTTTTACTAGTCTATGATATGATTACATGAAATGTTTATTAGCCAATACACAAGCTTACTTTCACTAGGTAGAATTTGACGAAAGATCCACTGACTATATACATCACCGCTTCCTTCTCAACACTTTCCACGAAAGTCAACAGTGAACAACCAAGAGATACTTTTCACGATTTAGTGTGATGCTGTTATTGGACGGAATCAGTTATTGCCCTGTTAACTCCTCTGAATCTGACACACTCAGATAAGCAGACTCTTGCCCTCGTGTTAACGCAACTTTTACTGCAGGAGACTTTGAAATGGTCGTGGCACTTGGGTGTTACTCACTATTTTGGGGTTATATGACGTCATTACTATAAAGGGGCATCGCACCAAAAGTGGACACCATGATTATTGGGTTAACAGAGTAAACATTACCTTCTTTCGTAGTTGCGAACAGATGTGTTTCAGCTCGAGCCATTAACGCCTCTATCTCAAGAGGCATCGAAACGAGGGCAATATTTAACCTAGGACCGTTCAGCTATATTTGCCATGAACTCTCACGTGAAAAGACAACGAAGCAGGTGGCATGGATCTTTTCAACAACTGCCACAAGTTTGTGCTGTGAGTTACATGCTCTGCTCGAAGAAAACATTGCTCTACTAAGTGATAGCCAGAATACTCTGTTCAAAGTGTCTAAAGTTCCAATTTGTTTTCAAATACTTGCAAGGCAAAAGTGCTACTTTGTAACATGTTTAAAGTTTGACGACAGTACTACAAAGTGCCCTTCGTGTCAACTATCTGGACTGAGGAGCCCACTATTTGATCCATGAACAAAACTAAACTACTAAACGAGGCAGATGTAGTAGCTTAGCAAGGAAAGCAATCAGGAAAGTATGAACACTGGATATGGGAACAAATATAGGATAGAGATAAGATACCTTTTTTTAATTGTCTACACCTTGTATTAATACAAAATACCACTCTTTGTCTCAGTCAGGAGGAATACAGGGTGGACAGATGACAGGTTCCATTTTTGCATTTTAAAATGCTTGAGTAAGTCGCTCTATGTCCCTTGATTGCCACGGCGCTTCAGAGAAGATTGTCATAACGTCCTTGAGGTCCATCCTCGCGAAACAAATACAATGTCATTCTTACTATATTTGCTATTACTAACTACAGTTGTTAGAAGGAGGGATGATAAATGATCAATAAATGATGCAAAGAAATCAGAGCACATACCTGCATTGAATGGAGACAGACATATGAAATTTTGATTGCCATTCCCTTTGAGGAATGATCCGTTAGGATAACAGAATAAACTGGTATTGTCAAATTGTCGAAATTGCAGCATCCTTTAGCACACTGTAAGCAATGGCAAATCAAGAAGAAATTCTCCTAGACACTGCGATCTATACAAGTCAAAGTAATTTTAATCCATAGATCTTAGAGATCAACCAGTTTCAGGGTAATTAGGTGGGTTTCCTGAAGTTTTATGACCATTTTTGGGATAGAAATGTTTGTGCATATGTTATCGAGTCTACTATCTCAAGAACCCTTTCGATTTTGCTCACTCGTGTGTCAAGTGCAAGATTTGGTTTTGTCTTTACCTTTTTATGCTTAACGATTCTAATATGTATCACTCTGTAAGAAAGGTTTTAAAATTTCAAGGCTATGACCTGAAACGGTATACATATGATAACCACCTATAAGAAGTACACTTGCTCATACAATCTCTCTGATCGATTTGATCATAAACCAGTATCACACAAGTAAAAAAAATGTCCATAGAGCAAAACAAACCCTACAACAAACAAGACAAACACAGATGTCCAATTAGCAAGCAGTTCAATCAAGAAGTGAACAATGCATCATTTTCCCTCGAGTTTAATTCTAGATGAAATAGTGACGTAGGCGTAAACGTATAGCATCTATTTATCCTTACAGTCAAAATATATCTCCTGGGAGGTAACTCAACTTCCATCACTTTCGAAAATATTAGACTAACTTATCAACGTGTTAAGTACGGTTGTTCCGTGAGCTACTGCATCAGCTGCTGTGTCAGGATCGAAAACAGATACATATCAACGTTCGGCTAAATGGTTTGAGTGTATTTTCTTGGAGGTACGTATTTTACTTGATGTTGCTTTTATTTCTTCTACTTTGTTTACGCTAAAACAGTCTTAATTGAACTTTGTAATACTCCATCACCGGTAATCTAGGTCTAAAATCTTACCTTTCTTGTTTAACAATAAGTCCGTTACACTATTTTCTCTGTTCATAACATAGGAATGACTCATCAATGTTTATAGCTATATCATAAAACCTCAAGTATATTACAAGGACAACCACTGATATTAGTTGACTCTGATATGCATGCATAATAATCTATTCCGGGTTTTATTCATTCATTGTATACCCGGCCTGTTATCGTTTTCTACGTACATAATCCTACGATAAGAATAACAAACAACACATATGGGTAATTTACGGCTTGAAGCCGATAACCACTAACCAACATAAAAGTAGAAAACAGTCACTGTTTATTTCAACCCAGCATCAAGACAGGTTTCATAAGTTTAAGCTGGAAGTTCATCCTTTTTCATCATTATTGTCAAATTTGTCTTTCTTACAGCTGTGTGGAAGAACACGTATTCTTGGGTAACGACTGTAGAATACAGCTTCGGAAAAAAACATTTCTGAAGTTCATGACAGGACATGGGTGGCCACAGCTACAGACAATATCATGACTTGAAAGTTTGTTTATCTTAAATTCTCTTAAGTGCGTAAGAGGATCGTATCAATTGAAATAATGCCGTCCTGGAGAAGAACAAGTCTATTTTCCCTAAGGCGATTAAGTTTGATATGTCTGGCTTTACGTATACTTTCATATTCTTTAATCTTTATGAACAGGATATTCACAAAGAATTCCCCTTAAAGAAGGAAATATAGGTAGAAGGCACCTTGGAGAATTTTTCCCATTCAAAATTTGAGAAAGTATCAATATAAAAGACAGCAAAAACACATTATAGTGATTTCAATAAACCCTGATACGAGCAAACAGGTATTGTTGGTCTGGTTTTTCACTAAGCTCTAGTTTAGCTTAACTCATGTTTATCAGAAATGCTGCCTGACGCTTATCGTAGGTTGGTCCGAAGCTTTGTAAACGGTCACACATCGTAACCCCTTTGTTATACGTAAGTATCCACTGGTCAACCCCTTAGGTATTTAAACATCCCTAAAGTACATCACCTGATTTAGGATAGTAACAATGAAGCAATCTGCGCACTACGCAGAATACAAAACTTTAAAAAATCAATACATAGGGGTTGATCTGAGCCCCTGAATGCTAGAACTAAGTTATGGAGCCCTGGACGCATTGAAAATGTGAGAGTCGATGATATTTTCTTTTGGTATTAACAGTTGAGTTGTAAGTTACTTTTGTACCCCATGATGACAGTGTTAGCATATGTAAGATCCCCCATCAAAGAGACCGTCGGCTTTGTACCTTTATGAAGTAGATCGACATTAACAGGATGGGATAATCTACCTCTTGATACCCTGAATTCACCCCAGATGGCCCCTTTTGGATTGCGACTGCCAGGTTAAATACCTCTTTTAAAGCTGCATAATTATTGCCGTGTTCTTACAAAATATAGTATCAGCAGATCATCAAAGTGGAATATTTCCCTCAAGGTCAAATTCTAACCTTTAAAAACTTAGTGAAAATAATTGCACATATCAATACTAGTGATATCAACCTTAATGTTAAATGTCAAAACTAACGCTAACAGCAAATAAAAAGAAAGGACCTCCACAATTTATAAATACAATAACAAGACATCTTAAGTTCAAACTTTACCAAATCCTAAAGTTATAAGTATTTTGTTCCCATGGAACTTCCAGTCGTACATGACACAAAATATTGTGATTTATGTATTCCAGGTCACTTACTCCAGAAATGTCTACTAAAGAAATATCCAAATTCCTAAGATTTAGCAAAATAGTAAGAATTATCAAAATTTCGCCAATAACATTGGAAATGATGATAAACAAAAAACAAACAAAAAATACACCAAAGATACAGATGTTAAAGAATGTGCAAGTGGGTACCAGTAGTTGTTCATACATGTTGCACTGTCACAAGGGAACTATAGATGAGTTTAGTAAGTGACTACAAGTCAGATTCCAAAAACTTGCACTTATTAGGAGTAGATCTAGCTCTCAGAGAGACATTGCATATTTACAGAGTCTGAGTTGATGTGTTTATAGTCATGTGGAGTACGCAGTGCCTACTTTCTATACTGAAATCATCAGGAATTCATTATCAATACTGTAAAGGAAACTAAACGATGGTGACAATGAATCCATGATAACACCTTGTCCATTTGCACTTCTTTCTATCTGATACAAGATACCAAATCAGAAACTTGGTTGGAATACTTAAACTTGGTAGTAACTCTAGGTGATGACTAAGACATCCCAGAAACAATAATGTTGAGAACAATAATTGTCATAGTAGTGATACCAACAAGAGGCATTCTAAAGCTGAAGTTTAGAACTTGGCTAAAATCCCAACGGTGTAATTCAACGGAGCAACCACGGAATAGAAACAGTTTGAAACGTGAGGAAAGCACCATGCTCTCTTCTGGAAAAAATGAAGTTTCTAACATTTTTAGTCTTGGACTCGTACCTACCTGTAACGAGCTAACAGTAGTAAGATGCCATCCACACGAGCCAAACATTCTAATATGACAGCTTTACAGTGTTTGAAAGTTGGGATTCTAACGCCTATTGAGAATTTAGAGAAGAGATACTACAACTCCATCTAATCTCTGCAGTTTTCATCTAAAATGAGCTGAAAAAAATTATTAAGGAGCACCTTAGCTTAAAACATGAACAAAACATCAATGGTTAGCTTTACTGAAAGACATCAGGCAGTAAATACTGCCAGTCAACTTTTGGCTATTTTTGTACTGTATGCTGCCGTAAAGGACATGATAAAACATCGGTTTCAAATAAACTGCCTAACATGCTCAAACTATGTCGAGGTAAATAACAATGACAATAAGTAGTAAATACTAATAATAAATAGTAAACAAACTTATTTATATATCTATTCAATTTACTCAATAAGTTTGATGTATGATCTTCATAAGGACGTCGCAACCAATCTCTAATGCTATTACGCTAGAATTCAGTGTTATTTTATCACATGTTTGTTGACGTTAGGTTCATTCAACTATCTTTTACATTGTGCATAAGTTTCATGTCATTAGGGACCTTCATTTATTCCTTTAAATGGATTCAAGGGTAAAAATGAAGATTTGGTCCCCCTGTTTACCAGTTGCAATTTTAATTTGACGTTTATATGTTTTCGTAACCGTACCTCTAGTAAATGGAGAGCATAAAACTGAGGGAGGATGCGGACGAAGTCCCAATGTCTTGAAACACAAGGAGAGAGAGAATTGGTCAATAAATTTGCTATAAGCCACATTTCTGATACTGCCATCTTTAATGGAGAGTTGCCATCCAGCTGTACAACATCATGAAACTAACCAATGCACACTGTTTAATTCTGATTTATGAGGGTATGATAGTCATGAAAAATGTTGGAGGAAAGACACTACATGTGAAAGAAGGAGTGCAGTAAAAAGAAAGAAGCAACTCACTGACATGGATACCTCAGTCTGTTATCCCTTGAGGAACGTTGCAGTTTACCTTGACAAGAAACTTGAAATAAACAAGCTGATCTTTGTACAAAAATTCAAGCTATTAATACCTGAAAAATCTTGGCACGCTTTTTATAAGGCATATCCCGGTAGTGATGGAACCATACAAGGTGCAACATATACCAATTTTGCTGTAGGCATTCTGAACATTTTGCAGGGATCTCCTTCATAAAGGTACTGCAGTAAGTATGAAGGAAATTCCGTTAAAAGAATAAGTTTGATTGTAAACAGATTTCTCTGTTTTTCTACTACATTCATTTTTATTTTTAGGTCTACCTCATGAAGTATCAGAGGTCTGTTTTTCCAGTTGAGCTGCGTATCAAGTCAACTGGTGGAATGACACGGGAGGTACATGATTCAGTTCTTGTACGTCATACCTTTGGAGGTAATAGCATCTTAGGTGTAAACGAGTGATGAATTACAGAGAAACAAACAATAAATGAAATATAGCTTGTCTGTAAGTTGTTTTTACTACGAGTGATTGAGGTAACGACAACAATGTAACCTTTTTTAAACTTCCTCAGCATTGTTTTCAAGTCGTACACAAGGGTACCCTAAGAAAAGAAAGACGATATTTCTTTCATAAGTTTGAGCTTTGGAAATCTTTCGTTTCAATAACTCATCCACGTAAGGCAGCGCTCTCAGTCTGCTTAGCTTACCTCAGAATGCAAAGTATTTCTAATCATGCAAGATAAACCTTACTTAGCGCACGTCTGACCATTTTGAAATGCATTACTATAAATGATGAGAACATTGCTCGTGTTCATGCAAGTATAGTAATGGCAACCTTTAGATAAATTGCGCAAGGTACACAGAAAGTCTTGAGTCATACCACTACTTGTGAAACAAAAGTCAAATCTTACCCATTTCTTCCGATTTTGTTTCCTGGTGCTGGCTTTCGACGGTGACGATTAAGACTAGATGCTATTTTCAGAACGGCCCTATTGCCAGTGTTTGTACAAGTGCAAAACAGCGTGTGTTAACAAAGGAACATGCGTATGTCCTCGCTAGGAGGTCATACAGATCGATGCGCTTTGTCTACGTTACAATGCGTCTTCAAAATTTTCAGTTGTACCTTTGCTTGCCACTGCCACAGTTAACGTAACGGGGAAGTTAAATGAAACCGCTTATTTATGGCAAACCATCCGCCAAAGGGATTTTTGAAAACATTAATTGATTATAAAAATTGTCGCAGATATTAGTTTAATGTCGCCTTTTTGCGTCAGATAGTGTACTTCTACCATAGAACGGTAATTTTAAAATTCTTTAGCATAATTGTGTACAGTATGGGACAGACGTATGCACCAATTATGGGGATGGTTCACGTGATGGCACATGTCTATCAAGCGGAATTTTTAAGCTCATTACAAAGGAGACATTCAGACTCTTTTTAGAGAAAATTGTTGATAACGTAGCACAGATACTTAGAAAAGTAGACGAGTCTCCTTCTCCTATGCTGCGATGAAAGGAGCTATTCATAAATTTATTTAAAGCATAAATTGTCATGATTAAATATAGGATCAGAGAAATAACGCCATAGTTTACAACACAATGTTTGTCCATCTAAAGTGGTCAAGTGATGTTTATCCTAACTTAATTGCTTCTCGTCACAGTTCAAGCAATAGAGGAAACTTAAAATGACTCCGTAACAGTTTCCTCGTCTCCTGTAATTCTCTGTTTGTTGGATAAAATGATGACGTAAGGTACTTAAAATATGATGTGTTCATTTACTTCCTTTGTTTTTTTGTTCCCTCGACCGTCTATTTTCTTTCAACCCGGTCTCTTTAACATAACACTCTTTCTGCTGTTACAAAGTAACGCTTCTCAGAATTACTAGAGTCTACCATCCTTACCTTCTAAGAAAATATATCAAAATCTCTTGAGGCATCTTTACCTGTCCAAAGAATGATGATTCCGGATGAAATAACTAAAGAGGTAAGGGGGAGTCTTTACTAGTTCTGTTGAAGAATAAAGTCACTTCAATTCAAACGACGTAGCAAAAATTCAGTTTTTGTGTGGGTAAAAGGGAGCTGAAGGCATTAGCGTCAACGGCTCGGAGTCTATAAGGACAAAAAGTCGCTTACTGCTCCTTGTAGCAATGCCATAATAAATCTCAAGACTGCAATAGCTTAGTAACATTTCGCTTTGACTCGAAAACCAGATCAAAAAGGCCGTAGTTGGTGCTGTTATCCCACGCGTAGTTTATGCCAGTATGAAAAAAAGCGTTCCCTGCTAACCACAAAGACCGTGTGTCTTCCACAAATAAAAGCATTGCAGTCTACACACGTCCTTGGCAGTGCGAGGCTGGCTATATCGGACGCGCAAGTTTGATGTTAGTTGACAGAATTAAACAACATGTCCCATCCTATATTCGCCCGGCATCACCTCCTACAAGGAAACAACGATTAAAGCTTTTAAGTACAAAATGAATTTGCTATTTCGTGCAGTTTTGTTATTTTGCACCATCAACAAACTTTCCACATAAAATAGTTAAACCCACTTAAGAGATACTCCCATGAACCGTTCTTTAATTCTCTCCTTCTGACTCAATTCATGCAATGACTCAATTTCCCAGTGTGATTATTATTCTTTTCTTTATTGTTTTCTTCCTCTGTTTTTCTTACATTGCACGAGTCAATCCTTCCACCGTTTAATTGTGCGACCACGTGGTCAGGGATTGTAAATATCAAACTAGCATGTAAATACCCTTTAAAGCGATGGCTTCTTGATTACGTGTTCAAACCATATCATTCACGTACCTTATAGCATCTATGTTTAGAAAGCGCACGATTAGTCTCGTCCTGATAAAGAGATCCAAATATTGTCTCTCCCTTGTTCTGACTCCAAGTAATCTTCATAAGAAATGCATTTCAAAACAGCACCTGTTGATCTGATTTCTTGGGGTAATATCATAAAAAATTACCATGGTAAACACCGTACAATAAACGACATGAGATGAATCCTCCTACACTTCCGTGCCGACGTCGTTGTGTGGGTCGTTACCAGGTTCTTTAGTTGTGACGCGTTGAGTTTCACAATCAGTTAGTAGTGGCAGTTCTAGAACGGAATAAATTGCAAAAATGGAAGAGTCAGTTCTATTATTGAAAATGCGGGAATCGGAAGATTGAGTCAAAATTAACATTTATTACTAAAGGAACCATTGTATTAAATTCTGGATGGGAGAATATCATGCAGAAAATCGAAAAATTAGCAAACTTTCTGAAGCTTTGAGACCTTTAAAAAGAGAAAGCCAGGCAAAAGTATGCAAATATGAGGGAAAAGATACAAATTAGATCTTGCTGCTCCCACGAGTCGGATTTTGAGTTGTATTAGGTTATGTGTAATTGTTACTAAAGGTCTAATAATTACAGGTTTCCTTACCTTAGTTAGCCACCCTTTTGTAGATCTGCATGAACTTGCCAGTTATATTAAATTGTAGAAAATCCGATATGGTGATGTTTTACAAAGTGCGTTATTTTAGGAGCCGGAAAACGAAGTGAAGTGCATATGCAATAGATATACACGGATATTTATCAAGTTAATTCTAGATAATAGTGGTGATGATGATGATGATGATGATGATGGTAGTGATCTTGATGATGATGAAGACAATGATCTCACGATAGTGATTGTGATGATCATGATGATAATTATGATGATGACAATGGTGATGACTATATATATATATATCGTATATGTATATATATGTGAAAAGTTTGTTGATGGAACAGAATAATAAAACTGCTCGAAATAGCGAATTCATTTTGTACTAAAAAGCTTTTTTTGTCTGACACTCCTCAGAGTACATTCG
>JAAAKL020011489.1:0-13618 GCA_010016065.2 Carybdea cf. marsupialis auct. non (Linnaeus, 1758) | reverse complement strand
TATATTAATCTCTACAAAACAGAATGCTACAATTTGATATCAATAATTTCTCTAGATAAGTATTTGTCGTTTATCTGGCTTTTTTCTTTCTTTCTTTCTTTCCTTCCTTCCTTATTTTTTCAAGAAAATCATTTAAATATTCAGTTTCTTAATTCTAAGCTCACGTGACTTGCTCTTTATGGCAAAATATAAACGAAATAAGTTAAAATATGGTCTGTATTTCCAGCAAGGTCATCGAGACTATGACATTTTCACATACCACGTACACAAGGTGTCAACAGATCTCCCTGCGTTTATCTACTTAGTACATCTACGTATTCAGAATAGAGCTTAAAATGGCAACATCAACAAGCTCAGATTAAATCCGTCTATCTGTGCACTATGTACCTGTGAATGGAAGGACCGACACCTGTAGAATATGAAAGGGAAGTACCTCCCCTTGCCCGCCATTACTTTCAACTGCTTTTCCATTCAATGGATTGAAGACATACATCATAGATTTCTCTGCAGATGCGTGTGTTCCAAAAACAATACACTGTGGTGGCAATGGAAAATGTGCTGTTGTACGCTGTGTAAAAAGGTAATGAGTGAGCGCTCCCTTCACAACAAAAGGCTCCATATACCGTAGGAAGTGACTCCATAATATTTTACCACCTAAAAATAAAGATAGATATGAAACTACTTGTAAAATTAAGCGTTTGAGAAACATCAGTCAGATTATACTCAGAGATATGGTTAAAGCACAAAGAGTTCTTGCACAGGTTCTATCTACAGAGACCTTCAAATTTGTTTGTACTTTCGACAGCATTATTTATGCATTTAAATGAAGTCGAAATTGATTCTTCATTTATGGAATCTCCGCTCTTTGATTTACTTGTGATATATGCCAAAACCACGTACTTGCACTACAAAGATTCCACAGCTTGTGATCGACTGACGGGGGCTGAATATTGACAATAAATTAGTTCCTGGTACTGTGAACATCTTTTCCTCCTACAGAATTCTAATGCTATCATGAAAACACTTAGATGATTTATAGATAGCTTCTGCACCTACAGAAAGTAACTACCCCTACTTTAAATAACTCTTGGTTTCTTGGTGATGTAGCACAATCATGAAAGAACAGTTAACCATTTGAATTGGGAATGTCATGAGTTACTTTAATCTGCATGGTATTCCACTACTGTGTCAGGGTGATAAACACGATGCAAATTACAGAATGGACAATTCACTGACAAAACATAAGTGACAACATTAAAATAGAAATAATCTAACTGAGATGGCAGACTTTGGATGTAGCCCAAAATGTGGAATAAAAAAAGAAGTGTAGAGGTATCAACAGATCCATGGCAAAATGCCAGTTTTAGGTTGGGCGGAGACAAATAGGCAGAAAAGGAGAAAGGGTTATTGCGGCTGGCAGACGTTAATGACAATTTTGGTTTCCTACTCCTTCTCGGTTCGTGCTTGCGTACTGTTGCTATTGTCACAGAACAAGAAATCTGTTCTTACTTGAGGGGGCATAGGCAGGACCGTCGGGAGGGAAGCCTAGATCGGTGACTTCCGTCACAATTGATCTCAAGTTTTAGTAATACGCTTATCAGAACCTTTTCAGCCTAGCAACTGGGTGTATACAGCATTGTTTTCACCTTTGAGCCCTCACTGGCTCTGGACAGCCCTTGGAGCAGGTATCACAGGCAAACTTGTTGGCCGTAAAAAGGAACCTTTGGGACCCTAAACATGCACGACGTAAGTTCTGGCTAAAACTTTTTGTCAGTTTTTTTGTAATAGGCAAGGGTGATGACTTTGCAATGTTTGGTGTAGAGCTGAAATATGAAATTGCCAAAGTGTAAAAATGTAACTAAAATGACTTTTAAAATTACTCAAGTATCACATATTTTCCGTATTAACGATAGCATATTAGATGTTCCTAGGTCTTTGAAAGTCGGGAGAAATCTGCTCGATTTGCGAAACCAGGGTAAAGATTTGAATTTTAAAGTCATCATATTGATTAGAACTGAGTACCGTCTTCATAGCCCCTTTGGTACTGCCCCAAGCAAAATTTATTACTTCACCTCCAGAGGGGAGATTAGGGGACCTTTTATATGATATGTTTCCTCTGCTCCGATGCGCTCCTGTCGTAATTGATGCTATTCTAGTACATCATTTATCTGCTGAGATACGATCATTTACAAGAATGGAAAGAAAAAGAAAATTAAGATCTGAGTACTGGAAATTAAGGAAGTCGAAGAGTATCAAATCAGCACCAACCAGTCAATGAAATGCACCAGTAAAACAAAGAATATCAAATATTCCTCCACATTCCCCTGGCTTCTTTCACAGCGCCTTTGTGGTTCTAAACGTTAGTATTTGCAATCTAATACTTTCCCTTGTGAGGCCTATACACATTGAGACACAAATACGGGTATCTTCCTACAATTCTCTAGAAGGGACTAGCCCTGACTAGTTTCTGTAATGACTTTCCACAAATTAAATAGTTCCTGTATATCATCTTTTGTTATCCACGTATTTTTCCTTCTCTCTGATGAAAACAATACACGTATGTAAAAGTACAGTAAGATTACGAGAGAGGGTCCTAGGTTGAAAATAGTAAGGCTCTCCTTAAAAATGAACAAGAATTTTTTCTAAACCACATCCAATACTTTCATTTTTATTTCAAATCTCATGGCCTCCCTTCAGGTCCAAGGCGCGCTTTCCGTTGATAAACACCTTTCTTAAGTCCAGAGCACAATCAAACTAAAGTGACCTATTTATACAAAAACAATTGGCAAAAGGGTCACAACGTTTTATATGTCGACGCATAACGCGTACGACGAAATACGAAATGATATGTGTTATATATGGGATGTGTGTATCATTAGTAGAAAATTTCAAACCAAATTTCTGACCAAATTTCAGCTTCATCTTATTTTTTTAATGTTTGGCTATCTTTTAAATTTTAACTACGTGACTCATAAAAAGGTGCTTACACACGGATTCTTACAACAATGGCAGTTTGTCACCATCCTATTCTGTCCACTTGCCAATGTGTGCTGACAGCCCTGATTTGAAGCACGATAAAGTTAGAGTCAAAAGATGACTTTGGCTACGTTTGAGTGAGAGGGGCTCAAGTATTTCTTGAGACATCTGGTGTATGCATATGGCGCTGATAACTTAAACAGGCATCAAGATCTCCTTCAGATGACTCTGCTTAACAGATTCACTCGTAAAGCTGTCAAAGCAACAACTTCCAACAATGATCTTGAATCAAATTATCTTGATGATTTTCTGCAAACACCCAGTCATCATTAATACAATCAAACTATTGTGAATATTAACATGTTATAAACCGCTTGTTAACCTGAGCTTTGAGACCACAAACTAGTATCCGTTAGTCATCTAAGTTAACTGCCTAACCACGCTAATACTTGCACAGTTTTAAAAAGCTGAAATAACTTTCCAAATATTTGGTCTTTTAAGTATTTGAGCAGTCCCCTGTACACACTGCCATCCACTTTAACAGCATATTTTATTGTCATATCTCAATGCATTTTGTGACAGACATAAAAAGTGATGTCAATGGTGTAAAAAGGATATTGTAAATAAGGATAAAAGACTGCATACCACTTGAATCCACGCCATACAGCTTCCCAACTTTGGTCATAATAATTAATACTTTGTGAATATTGAACTGGTCCCTTGATAACTTCTCTGATTCATCTTTCTCTTCACTTAAGATTTCACCATACTGTTTCCGCTTCTTTAAACTTCTCATCAATACTTCCAGTTGTTTCACTTGTACTTTGATGCGTTTCATGAACATTGAAATTATTGCAGCTACAAAGCAAGAAGATATTATGTACAAAGGTATAATCATTAGGGAACCTTACTCAGATCTGAATAAAAAGTGATGATCCATCAACAATTCCACTCTTAACGTATGTCTTGATCATGTTACCTGCACAGAATTATGGCAGATGTAAGTAGTGGCCGAAGATGCATCCCAAGGTTTGGGATCCCTAAAATGGGTTTCAACTTGCCAGTTTTTGCAATACCTGGTTAATTGATGGAGGAGAACAATTTACTTATGCCATAAAGTTACCTATGTACTTTGTAAAATGGGTAAAAAAATTAAAAACAAGGAAGAAAGCTTGTTCTTCGTTATATATTCCTAAGAGCAGAAAAATTCGTTCATTGATTTGTTGTCTGACCATTTGGGCTATTATGGCATTTGCCCAAATCTGGTTTGTATGAAGTGCACCTTCTATAAAAATGTTTTCTTATGTGATGAAGTTCACAAGATTCACTGACACCACGACTTTCTTTATCTTGATCCCCACCCTGGGAGATCACCTATTTCTAGATTTTACCTCTTACTTTCATGTATGTTAAATTTCTCAAACTCCTTATACATCAACCTACCTTCTGTTCTTGACCCATCCTTTCACACATTGAAAATATTTTACTTCTCTTGTCAAAAGATCACACTCCAATTCAGAATTACGACAAATATTCTAAACTACTTAAGGAAACAATCGCATTAGTTGTAACTTTTCATTTAAAGCAGAACTTACAAATAGAAAAGTAAAAGTGAAAGAGACGGATTCATGGAACCAGAAGACAAAATCATCACTGGACAGTTAGTGTACTAAAGAGCACAGACTACTACAAACCCTGAGTTACATTTAATGGGTCTGGGGTAACTGCAAGAGCAGAGCAACTGTCTAAGACAATGTTCAGCCAGACAAGCACTATGGGAGGAGACAAAAGTGTTAAAACGGTTTATGTGCTGTGGCAAGTACACCACCAGTAGACGACAAAAAAATGCTTTGAAGTATGAAGACAGCAATCTGTAGCCCAAACGACAACTTGCTGGTCTGTTGCTTGATTTTGTTGTTTCTGCTTTCCACGTCTTAGCCCAAATTTAGACTTGGGCATAAGAGACAGCATCTATCAAGATCTCAGAAGTTATACTCCAAACAA
Organism: Carybdea cf. marsupialis auct. non (Linnaeus, 1758); assembly: GCA_010016065.2. Classification (NCBI taxonomy): domain Eukaryota; kingdom Metazoa; phylum Cnidaria; class Cubozoa; order Carybdeida; family Carybdeidae; genus Carybdea; species Carybdea cf. marsupialis auct. non (Linnaeus, 1758). The sequence continues at coordinate 8,638 of JAAAKL020011489.1, read as the reverse complement.
TTTCTAAGTATCCTTGACGGCAATGAGATATTTTGTAGCAACAACATGAGTTGGACTAGCTATGTGGTAGTACCATGTTTGTGAAAACAGTCTTACATCCTAGTCAAATTACCTGCTCCCTTACTCCTTCTGGCAATTTCTTATGGATTACAAACTATCTTCTATACTTGAATAAATAACAGTCCTTGGCATGACAAAAATGCAACCAGTGGTGAGGCTTCAGCTTTGGTTGGTGGTTAAACATGTACCACATTTAGGGGTAGATGTCAATAGCATAGATCAGCCATGAATCCCCCTTCTCTTTTATCAGATTCATCCAGGGTAGTGAATACTGGAAAATCTTCTAATCATTATGTTTTCAAAATCAGATTTAGTCATAACTCCGTAAACAGGTCTGAAAATAATGTTAAAGGACCTAAACACCATAGGGAGAATGTTCGACCTGAGCATCACCAGACCCTAGTAAAGAGCTTTTAAGTGCTACCTTCACTAACATTAGAGGCTTAAGAACAAATTTTGATTGTTGTGAATCATTCAGTATTTCTTCTTGTCCTGATTTTCTGGCTCTGTCAGAGATTAATCTTGACTCTTGCATTGGCAATGACCAGTTCATTGTCCCTGGTTATCTTCCTTTTATCTGCAAGGATTCAGCTATTTATATGCATTGTCTTGGTATTTATATTTGTGGCAGTATTTGTATTTCTAGAAGTCTTTAGTTTGAAACTCCTCATAAGTCCTACATATGCCCACACCTACCCTTTATTCATTCTACCACTTTTGATTTTTTTCTTGTATCATTCACCTTCTTCAAGTGACTGCGCTATTTTAGATGATATCTTCAGCCACATGGATTCTATTCTTCAACGATGACTTTCAGCTAATGCTTTGGTCTTTGGTGACTTCAATGCTCATCATTCTGATTAGCTGTTATATTTGTGAGAGACAGACCTGTGGCTGTTGAATGTTGTTACAACTTTGTTCTATCTCAAGATCCTACCCAATAAGTAACATATCCAATTAACATTCCTGACAGAGATAATCAGTATCCTCATCTTCTTGACATTTTTCTTACTTCTAATCCTGAAATGTGTTTAACCAAGTGTTAAACTCCTCTTGGAAGATCAGACCATGCAGTTGTGAATTTCAATACAACCATTTATGAAGTATGCTCCACATCACTGAAAGACACTTCTCTTTGGAAGGGCTGATTGGGATGCTTTTCAGGACTACTAGAGACATGCTCCTTGCTCATCTCTGTTTTCTGAGGGAGCATGCAAAGGGGTATTAATGATTTTGTTCCACACAGGCAATTCTTAGTGAGACTCCACTTTTCTCCATGGTTTACTCCAGCTTGTTCTGCTGCCACAGCCCACAGAAATCATTCTTTTATCAAGATCTACATGTGTGCACTATGGATGCTATAGTATTGCTCAGACAAGCCAGTAATACATGCAAAAGGATTATTGAGTAAGCTATTTAAAGCAACATATTTGGAACGGAGGAAGCAGGCTGTTTCTACCCAGAATCCTGGATCTCATGACTCTTGGAGAATCCATAACAGCATCATGAATAAGGGAAAGCCTGTTATCCCTCCCTTACTCAATGGACCTGAGGTGTTAAATCTTGCCAAAAATGTTTGCGAAGAACTTGAGTATAGTCTGCTCTATTTTGGAGCTTTGAAATATTTAACCTCGCACAGTTTTCTCTGAAAGAGGTCTGTATTACTCCTAGGCTGGTTGCTGATTCTTGACTTTCTTAAAGCTTTAAGATCATATATAGTTCCTGTTGTCCTTCTAAAGATTTGTGCTCCTGAAATCTCCTCAATCTTGTGCAAACCTTTTAATCTCTGTCTCAAAGATTCCTGTTCCCTGCTTGTTGGAGGACTGCATTAGTTGTTTCTGTGTTTAAGAATAATGGGGATCTCTTTCTGAACTATTGCCCCATCAGCCTTTTGCCTGTTGTCTGCAAGGTATTTGAGAGGTTGATAAAAATGGAACTGGTGGCTTACCTTGAAAGGATATTCTCTCTCTGTGATGTATAGTATGATTCTTCTAGATCTCTTGCTGATCTTCTTATTGTGGTAACTGAGCTAACTCTGTCAGCCATAGTAGTCTCCAGTTCTGCTACATCAAGACATGTGTCCTTTTTGAGTGAGTCAATGTAAATGAGCACTGGTCTGCCCTGTTTCCTCTGACTGCACTTTGGGGTTCAAAGTACTAGTTTGCATACTAGTTCATCCTGGCTTCTGATGCTGTGACTGACATGCCTTCTGATCTTATCAGAGACTTTTGGGAGGTTACCGTAAGTTGTTCATTTGTGAGGAATTGATATCAGTGGATGCCTAGTCCTGTTGTGAGCATTGTGGTAGAGCAGAGTTGTTTACTGAGCTTTTTGGTCTGTGTCCACTTTTCGCATCCATAAAGCAATACAGGTAGGTCGGATTTCAAGATCATTGTTAGCTTACTGCATGCCTTCTAGGCAGCTGCTGTACAGGTTATCATGTCACGCTCTGTGCTGCTTATCCAGGAGGCCAGATACTTAAAATCCTGCAATCTTTCCAGTTGGGACCTGTCAGTAGTCATGATTTGTATTTCTTCTGGCTGGTTAAAGGTCATGACTTTAGTTTTCTTGACATTTATACTATACAAAGGCCTATTCGACCTGCAGATGACTCTCCTCTGTTCCGTCCTTAGCCTGGCTGATAAGCTCTGACAGTAGGATAATGTTGTCTACAAAATCCAGATCAGTTACGACCACAGGGCCTTTTCACCAGCTCTGTCTTCTAACTAGTTGGAAACCAAGCTCTTCTGATCTCCCATCAATAACCTGCCTAAGGGCATAGTCCAGCATTATTGCAAATATGTATGCAGAGGCAAAGCCATGGGTTGTGTTGGTCATGGGCACCACAACCTTAAAAATTAACAACTTGAGAATTGAGAGACCACAATAATAAGGAGACGTCAATATGTAATCATTAAAAAAAATCGAAAAACTTTTAAAACAGCATGACTCCCATATTTATGAATGATGCTGTAGTCACCTTCAAGCATACAAGTCATGGAAGAACTTTGGCAATGTTTCCAAGCATCAGAGCATTTAGACTATATGATGTCTGTGGTAAGAAGACAGCAAATCAAACAAGATTTCTAACAAATATCGAACAACCGTCGAATGCGTAGTGCATTCACAGAAGCTGTACTGTATTAGGGGACATCATAAATACCTTCAAACAGGCAAAATAATAGAGGAAGTACTTGAGTGTTTTGTATTTAAATATCGTCTGCACAGGAACATGGAAATCATGGGGGAAGGGGAAGTACACACAGTTTTTCACCGCTGTTTCTTGTGACTTTTAATGTCTTGATAAAGTAGAAGACAAAATCGACAAAGTTATTGAAGAGTGTTTCTTTTTGAGCATTCAAGGGAATGAAATGACAAAGTGTAAAGAGTAGAGACAGTCGAGTGTTAGAGTATGCTTTGACAAGGGAACCAATATCGTGGAAAGGTCTTGGGGCTTTTCCAATGTGGGCTTAAATGTAAGTGCATGTTTTTCTATTTTAGTTTCTGGTTGTCATGTTTCAATTACTGGGTCAAAATTTTGAGCAAGACAAAATTTACTGAGTGTGGGGCAGCAGAGGGCCCAACAAAAATCTAAAATATAATGGGCATCTCCCCCTACCCCCTGTATTAGGGAGCCCAGAGTACTATAACATATCCAGCCCATTTGCTGCTTACCATTGTCTTAAAAGATACAAAATATTTCTAAAGAGCATGCTACCTGCATAGTATTCTTTTATAGGTTGTTGGACATTATGCAAACAATATTTTGCTGCAATTACTATTTTTATTACAATTACTATTCAATGATCAATCTGATTTTTATTCAAGTTTATCTCATTAAAACGTTTGTCAAATGATAGAAATCAGTTTTAGATAAGGATAAGTGGGTATGTTTTGCACATAATTTCCTGCACATCTAAAGATCAGCTATGTAGATTACAGCAAAGTGGCAGATTCATGATATATGGATGGAGTTAGTAATGCTCAAAGGGATATGTAAGGAAGGGTTTCAAACACTTTCCATGGGAACCAAGGCCCAATGACACAATCAGAGGGAAGGGGGTAAGTTGCTTTTTTAGTACCCTCCTAGGGCACGCTTCAAGCATGACCTGATTTGATGCCTTGGCTTCACAACTGTATATATGGTGCTAGAGTGTCCCCACGCAAGACTCCAGAGTGTATCTGAAAGTTGTCTGTGGGTCATCAGGAGTAAGTACCAGAGGCTGCATGTTTCCATTAACACCAGCAATTGCCATTACTAGGCAGTCTGGAACTCCATACTCCTTTAGGATCTTCAGTAACATGCCTCGGTGGACTGCCTACTACCGGTAATGTCTAATCTAATGTTAATTGCCACCTTCTTGGAAATCTTTACTGTTATTGTCTGTAATTACATCTATCTGTCTGTCTACTTTTTATTTCTACTTCTTTCAAAGTAACTCAATACCTTGAAGTGGCCACCCTACCTAATATTGAGTGAAGGATTTAAAAAACCCACATCAAAACCCCACTCCCTTGCCCTTCTAGTTCTCCACCACCAGATCTCATCTAACAAAACTTTTTTATTGATTTCTTTTTATATCTATACCCATTCCATCAAAGATAAGAAGCCAGCTTCCACATGAAACAAATGTTACATATCAGTTGTTTATCCAATATGTTTAATTAGGGTCTGATTAGGATCAATGCAAAATCAGCAAAAATAATAATGTCTTGTTACATAGTCAACCCTAAAACTGAAGTTCACTGCACAATATACAGTTCAAGCAAGCTCTGGTTTACAGTTTTGAACAGCTGCTGGGAAGCAATCTCTTGTCTTAAGTTCCATTCTTTATCAATGAAATAGAACTGTGCTAGACACACCAGTTGTCACCAATTTATATACCATGTACCAAGAAGATATTCAATAAACTTTTTATTAGTCAGTGAGTACACATCAACCTTTTCTTTCCTTTATGTACAGTTAACGAACAGGAAAAATATCTGCTATTGTAAAATTGTTGCCCCCAACATATTGGGCAAAAACAGTGAAAACACTATGTATGGTTGCAGAGGCTACTTCTCTGCAAAGTTGATGAATGATAAATAGATGGCAAATAAAATAAGACTGCCGTTGATTTTTGTTGCGTTGCTTATTGGGCGGTGGAGGTCCACGTTTTCTGCTTTCATTGCTTTGCTCTGCTTCTTCTTCTCCTTCCTTTTTTCATAGTTCTTACTGTATGTTTTGTTGTATCAGTCATTCATAGTGTTTTGCTTTCTTTTCTCTTCAATTTTGCCTTGGTTTTCCACTGTTTTAGGGGAAGAGAGCAGTGAACTTTATTATTTTGCTTCAAATGGCTCTATTTTTATGTTGGCAAGTCATTCAATTTCTTGCCTATCATAAAGTGCCAACTCATAGCAATCATACCCGACTGCACTCTTTCTTACTACCGACATTTCTTGCCTATCGTAAAGTGCCAACTCATAGCAATCACACCCGACTGCACTCTTTCTTACTACGGACATTTCTTACCTATCATAAAGTGCCAACTCATAGCAATCACACCTGACTGCACTCTTTCTTACTACGGACATTTCTTGCCTATCATAAAGTGCCAACTCATAGCAATCACACCTGACTGCACTCTTTCTTACTACAGACATTTCTTGCCTATCATAAAGTGCCAACTCATAGCAATCACACCCGACTGCACTCTTTCTTACTACAGAGATTCTCAGAAATTCCCAGCTTCCCAAAAAATTACTATTTGAAGGTTTTTTTCTGGACATAAAATGCTCACAATGCTGAATATCACACTATCCAAATACATTTCTCAGAAGAACTAACTTCGTGTATAACCAACTACTCTTGTTATACCTCTTTGTTCATTTGTATTAAAGTGAGAAGGAAGCAGAGCTTAAATCATGTCTAGCAGAAAACATGACCCCATCTACATATATTTTGATGAGATTGCACCAAGGTCACATACTGGCTGTCATGCTAGATGTAAAAGGTGTTACTACAAATGTCAAAAGTCTGGTGCACAGGATGAGAAGGAATTTAGAGAAGTGTTTATCTGTGCTAGTATTTGAGCCACAAGCAGAGGAACCTTGAATCAATAAAATAATTTAATGAAATACAAAATGTTTTAAATTTTAAAAATAAAAAATTGTATGTTGTCTAAAACAGACATACTCAGAGTCTTACATTCCTGTGGAAGCAGCAGCAAATGCACTACTAGAAACAATAACCCTTCAGCAGAATGATGTGCCATGGCTGCTACTGCAAGTGCATTGATTTCATCTGGAAAATCAGCAACTAACCTCCAAAAATAGTGCAAGAATAAGTATGGCCCACAGCATTTCATAATAAAAACAATAAATCATCAGATGGAAGCACTTCATGAGCAGATTAAGCATTTCATGTTGTGGATCATCCAGTGCTGTAAGCACTTCATGTTGACTGAGTTTTATACTGTGTAGTTCATGACTGCTTGTGTGTCTGCCTGAGTACTTATGTATGTGAAATGGCACTGATGAAGCTAATAATGCAACAAAAAATTAGGTTGCCGGTGGGTGTGAGAATTCAGGATAAATCTACATTTAGCCCCTGTTTGGAGTAAATTGTCATGGGGTATTAAGCACTAATCTCTAAAAACCCTGAATTGAGCATCTTCTGTTGCAAAGTGAGGTCTGTCTCTGGATGCCACTTAGTTCCTATCCCTCACAGCTTATAAGCAATGTTACATAACATGGGAGACCTTCCCACACTTTTTTAACTAATAGGGGGCACTACTCATGGCTCCACTTCTTCACTGTTGGAAACAATTGGAAGCTTGATCCAGTCTGTTTAGAGATCAGTGGTATTAAGCTAAGAAAGTGAAAATATTTTTAACCTGTACAATTTTACAACAACATTGTCTTTAAAATTTGTGTCTTTTTCAGTCAAATAAACATATGTCAATTCAATAGTTAAAAAGTGTTGACATCACCTCATTCTTACCATTAGGAGATGAGGCAAATTCTTCATGGAGTAGCTCAAGTTTTGCTTCTGATGCAGCTGGTGGTAGCTCTACCATTTCAACCACAGTAATTCCAGATAATGCCTCCTCTCTTTCCCATAAAACCTTACCACTGTGTTGGATAAGACACAGTGATTCATCCTCATTAACTAAGAGTAGCCTAAACCCAATGTCATTATCTTTCCTTGAAAATGCATAAAGGGCACCAAGCCTTGGGTGTCCATGCATACTTCCAAACTTAACTGACTGCTTAAGATCCACAAGTTCAAGGTAATCTTTGGTGTTGTAAGCTTTAATATCCATTATCAAGTCATTTTCCTGTTGATTTACTACAACTAAGACTGATTTAGGACCTAGGGTAGCTGCCATTAAAAGTGCCCTTGACGGAAAGTGTTTGACATAGACCACTTCATTCGTTTTGACATCTACTTTCAATATGTACTTCAATGTTCCACAAGCAAAGGCGAACTCAAATGAGTCTCCTCGAAAACCTTCTATATTGTAAAACTCACAGGTTTGAGAACCAACGTCACTTATTACTGTACTAAGTTCTGTTACACTCAAACTGTAGTCTTCCATATTCACCACAAAAAACTGCTTACTTCGAGGTTCATAACATACAAGGTACTTATCAAATATATATTTGAATTTTGCCTCGCCCGAATGAAGCCATGGCGCCTCTACTGAATTTTCCTCCAGCAATTTTCCAGTTTCGACATCTAAAGTGTTAATCACTAACGATGTTTCTTTTAAGACGCCATAAATAACAATACGATCATTGCCGACGTCAATTCCTTGAAAATTAGGGGTTTTTTCAGCTTTCGTATACGACCAAATCAGGTCGCCATTTTTAAGAGAGTGCATACGAACTGTATCTTTCCTCAAAGAAACAATACCAGAAAATGTATCAACCTTGCGAAATATCAGCTTGCTACCCAATGCCGAGGAGTACACATTTCCACCTATGTCAGCTTTCCCATCATCTTGAATAATTGACTCCCACAGCAGATGCCCTTTAACTGGGTCCCAAGAACGTATTGCTTTACCTTCCGAAGAAACTGATATAAGCACATTGGAATAGTGAAGTAGATTATTTATCTCTCCTTCTTTCTTGTCAAAAACATGTCTCCACACGAGAGCTCCTGTGCGTGCATTAAGAGCTGCGATAACGTTTGATCTCGTAGCAACCAATGCTCGACGGCTGCTATGTGAGTACTGGTCAAAATAAAAATATTTCACCTCTCCTATATATTGCTGCCGCCAATCGAATAATCCTACCTGGTCTTCATACAGAGCAAAGCATAAGTGTGTTAACAAGAGAAATAATAACAGGGTATATAAGTAGGAAAGGTAACAGGAACGGATGAAGACGCTCCTTAAAGTACTACGATGGGCCGCCATATTTACGAAAGTTGACATCTGAAACGCTCATGCCCAGATCGCTATCTGCCTCGTGCGATTTGGAATAATCAACATCACCGTTTCGGTAGCCTGAATCTAATGATGATGATGATGATGATGATGATGATGATGATGATGATGATGATGGTGATGATGATGATGATGATGATGATGAT
>JAAAKL020011488.1:0-13618 GCA_010016065.2 Carybdea cf. marsupialis auct. non (Linnaeus, 1758) | reverse complement strand
GTATGCTTTTCAAGAAGTTCAGACAATGAACTCTAAGAAAATTTAGGTTTCAAAACATTTTATTTCGGGAAACATCATTATTTTGGGGCCTTATTTTCTTGGATTTTCCCCAAAAGTTCAATTTTTAAATGTGTAGAAATCTTGACAACTACATGAACATACATAAACTTTCTTCCGCATATACTTTCAGAAAATGTATGACACTTCATATCTTTTATAAGCCTATCTTGAGTTATCGGCAGTTAAAAATTGAGACAAACACAATATTTTCAAAGTTTTTGTCTATGTGTCATTTTTGAGGACCGTAATCTTCATGTTCAGATAATCTATTTGTCTCAATGGTTTTTTGATGGAAACGTTTCAAGGTAAATTTGAAAAAAAACCACCAGTGAAGCCATCAAGCTGTTTAGTTTTTGAGTTCTGAAGCCTCCAAAATGGGAAAATTTCAAATTTTATCTTTAGAATCCCCAAACTTTGATTACTTTCAAAATTTTAAACCTCCAAAGCCCTGACATGGTGGGTGCAAAAGCTCCTGTTCTAGTTAGATGGATCTATTCACCTTATGGAAGAGATGAAATAACTGTAAAAGAATACTGCAGATGTATGTAAATCTGATGTTATGGGCTCTTAAAAATTGGGGTACAGACCATTTTGGAATTTTCTGTAAAATTAAGAAATCTGTAAAAAGGCATAAATTTAGAATGCCTTGATCACTTTGATTTCAATAAGATCTGAAGACATCAGGAGCAAACTCATGTTGAACCTGTATGGAATGACCCTTTGTAAAATATACACAGCCTTTGAAATTCATGTTTACTTGTACTGTTATCGATTTTGAAACTGCAATCCTATGATCTCTGTATTGCGGTTACAAAAAATGGGCTTTTTCCATAATTCTAAACTCGATTGCAACATATGAACAAAGGACTCCCGCTGAACATGACAAAAAGTTTATCATGGAGAATGGATTTCATAACTATTATTACCTATCAAAGACAGCCGCTGATGGGCCGCAAAGGTGAAAAACACAAAAGTAGGTAATGAAAAGTGCCTCTGCGCTGCTTCACAGCTTGTTTTCTAGCAAAATAACTTGCACCAATTGAAAGGCAGATAGTTCTTGCTCATGGTCAGGCAACGTCCAGCAACAATCAGCTAAACTTTAGGCAGTGTGCCCACATGGGCAAAATTAACTGTGATTTTTTGTTACTTAGTAATCAGTAACTAATGGCCGACACGATCTGATGTAGCCTCAGTATTGAAGTAAGTAATGAAAAAAAATATCATCAACCGTAGGCCATGTGGAGTTTAGGTATATTCTGCATTCACAACAAAACTTCACAAAAGTTGCATATATTAGGAACATTTTTCTGGAGAGTTGAATAAAGCAATCAAAAAAATTCTGGTATGTAAAGACAGGTATGTAGAATAAAGACGGACTCTGCTCCGTTAATTCTTGAGCTACAATATACACAATCTAAGTAGGAGGAAAAAAATTAATATACGGTGAAAATACTTGATTTGCAATCGTTTTCTCTGCTTTGGGTGTGGTTTGACAGTTAATACTTCTGAGAGAACAATAGATCATAACAGCTGTGTTCTTTCAAAGTTTAATTTATTTAGAGCTAAATAAAAAACTTGAAGTCCCACAAAATTTCAATGGCACTTTATTTTTCTCAGAAGCTATAAAACTGACAAGCCACATTTTTGTTTATGTTCAGTGTCTATTAAATATAATGGTTATTTATCAATATTGGTGCTGGTGTTCACACATCTGTACTGGGACAAAGACTGGTAGGGGCCTACCTATGATCATACATTGGGGTGCTGCAAACCCTTAGTCCTTTTGTTTAATTCTTAACTCAATACAAGCCAGGGTTGCCTTGTATTAAGTTTGAAAAATTTACTTTGAAAAAAGTAAAAATAAAAAGTAAACAGAAAAATAGATGTAATAACAGACAAAAAAATGAACGATTTCCAGGAAGATGGTGGTTGATAGCAGATTTTAAAGTATCAAGACAGAGAGCTCAAGATCTTGGCAGTCTTAAACAAGAAACTGTTAGCATAGAAAATTCTGTTTGTACTAGGAATACAAACAAAAAAGTCATGCAAGGGTTCTCCATGCAGAAAAAAACTTGACTTGATGAGGGAAAGAGGAACCAACCCACCCAACCCCAGAAGAACACTTACCAAACTAGTACTTGTAGAAAAGACTTAAAGATGCAACATGTCTACGGAGAGACAGAAGTTGAAGTGTGCAGCCAGTTCATGGCCAACTGCAAGTGCAAAGGGGATTCATATTTGGAGTCGGTCAAATATGTTGAGATAACACTTTGGTGAACCAAACCAAAGATTTCATGCATGGCCTGATCATTACCTTTTAAAGATTTAATACAATGTCAGGTGACAGAAAGCTTGAAAACCAGCATTTTGGGTGTTTGCATGTCAGACATCTCTGCTGCTAAGCGGAGAGGTCTAGAACACAAAGAATACCAGGAACAGAAACCCTTTCATGTGGCAAGTGCCTTGTGTGATTTGTTCCATTTTCACCACAATTTAGTAAAAGTTTAACTTCTATTAGTCCCGGATTGTAACAGATGGTTCATTTGAAATAAAAAGGGAAGGTAAACATTCCTCAATTTAAAATGAAAATTGGCATGGCCTTTTGCCGTGGACTGATCTTTCAGAATCTGTCAAGCATAAGCTTGTGCAGAATTTATCGCAGATTTCAAATCTATCAATCATATCATTGTCACCTTTCATGTGGAAAGATATGTAAACATTTTTCAAGAGTAGGCAGAATCCATCTATTCTCTATCAATGGAATGAATAAAACATGACACAATCATTATAGTCTGAAAACTACAAAACTAGCCTGATTCCACATTTCCCCCCCGTGTGTTCTGTATTTTAACTCAGCAGTCAGTTACTTGTGTCAAGTGTTGAATCATTCCTCTGGCTACAATAGTAACATATCCAAAGTTGATGAGGTTGTAAATGATTCGAATGTCTCAACTGTCTATCTATTTTGTGTAAATATTAATTTTCCTCAAAGAAAAATGAAGATCTCTAATTAAGATTCTTCCCATTAATCTTTTACCCAACTGAATATTTTGCCAACCTCTGCTCTTTCCTCCATATACTTGCCCTTACTGCAAGAATTGCCTTAAGAGCCTCAAGAAAACTTGGTTCCTTTGTTAGCTGATAATGGAAGATTATCTTGCAATCTAACAGCAACAGTGCTTCATGAGGTAAACAGAATTTGTTAAATGCCCCACATGTGCTGATCTAAACTATGAACATTGCTCAAAACAAGACAAAATCAGACTTCTACATTTGTAAAATTTACCAAAGTCGCCCATTTCTTTCCCTTTTTGCCAACTCTTTACCCTAACAATCTTTCAAATCTTAGTAGTTGTAAACCAGCCTATTGCCTCATGCTTATTACAAATCTTGACTGTAGGCCAGCAATTACTCATTCAGTTTTTGCAGGATAGATTACAAAATGATTTCAAGCTTCTCCATGTTAGAAAGTATTGTATTGCTATCTGATTTCACTAACATGACAGGCAACATCTTATTTTGCTTTACTTTAGCAAGTAAACTGTTAATACTGCTCAAGTTGAAATGATTCCCTATGCAAACAATCCGATGTGAATGCTGAAATGGAAGGTGTGCATTGAACCTTGATGTAAACATTGCCAAACTCATTGTAGCTGCTACGTTAAGAAAAATTTCAGCATCTGAGCTGCCGTGCCAGGACAGTCACAAAAACTTACTTTAATTCTCTCTATGGATTTCTTCCTAACTATGACCACCATGACCACTGCCAACAACACCCTTCCCCTACCCCTACTAATGTCTGCTTTCCAACCTGCTTAATGATACTGATAAGCAAGACTAGACAACTCTGCTATTCCTGCAACCAGAACACAAGTATAGTAAACACTGCCAATAAACAAGTGTTCCACTCCTTTGGTAACATTCTATACCCCCCATTCCCCTCTCTATAATTTACTGTGTACAGTATATAATGAATGTACTACATAAATGGCATGTTGTTAAGTATGTCTGCCTGCCTAAATGGGATTTACTGGGGCACAATAATTAAGGACTTATGCAGTCAAACAGGCTATTGCCCTCAATCTTACTCACCCCTGTCACATCCCAGGTACCCTATTGACACCCTCATGCTACACATATGTAGCTTAACTACCATGCTATCATATAAAAGATGTTTGAACCTCCTACAACCACTACAAAAAAAAGATATACCTATGAATGTCAACTTCACCCTCATTATTCCACCCACGGATTTTTAAGACAATAGTGGGCCATGAAATATGCAAGTTGCTCTAACCCCCAAAATATTGTTAAGGTTGAAAGCAACAATTTGGGTATTGGCATGTCAGAAATCTCTGCTGCTAAGTGGAGAGGTCTAGAAAACAAAGAATACCAGAAACAAAAACCCCTTTCATGTAGCAAGTGTCTTGTGTGGTTTGTTCCATTTTCACCACAATTTAGTAAAAGTTTAACTTCTATTGGTCCAGGATTGTACGTTAGCCTGATAGGTAAGTCCCCCATTTTAGCCTTGAAGTAAAAGAAATGCCAAGGACCTTTAAAAACGACAGCTCCTGGCCTCAACAAGAGGGTCATCCATGTTAAGAGGAACCTTTAACTGTGAGCTCTACTTGCTCAAATCATATCCATCGGTTGGTCAACATTTAATAATTTGTCTACAATAGTTACCGATACCTATAGCCTATCCACAAATAAGGTTTAACATACAAGGCTGGTTGGCTATATGATTTGTTTCGTCAGGTAATTAGTGGAGCTACATAAGGGAGTTTTCATGGTCACCTTTATTCATAAAGTTATACCTCTAGCTCTAGGCCACGTTGCACTACTACGATCTGTTTTTCTTTAGGCTTCATGCGTTAATTATCATTAACTGGCATCTGAGGGTCCTATTATATTTAAAGAAGCTGTGCCACAGACCTTCGCTTCCTCCAGTTTCTGCTTCAGTTCTTCTCTTTTCTTGTCTTCTTTTTCTTTCCTCTGCTGTTCGATTGCCCTTTCTTTCTCTTCCTCTTCACGTCTTATATCTGACAGTATTTGCTTTTCGGCCGCTAAATCACGACTTCTTCTCCATAGTATGTACGGCCTGAGAAACAATATCTTCCTTTTGGAGATCCTTTGCCTCTCAACAAGCACCGGCATTATAGAAAATTTCACTTGAACCACAATATCCCTGAAGGGCGATACTAATCTGGCCTGGTCGAGCTTGCTTAACTTTAGACAAAGTTGTTGAGCCAACTTGTTCAGTTTCTGCCAAAAGAAAATCTTGTCATGTCGCAATTAACTTTTCGTACTTTTCTGTAAGACTAACGACACAGAAATCATAGCCCGATCCTGTTATAATATCCCGATGAGTATGTGATCTTATTGAAAATTCCGAAAATCCTCCCCGCAAAACACCACAATATGGAGGCCCTGAAAACAATCAGGTTGTTGCTGTTGTTGTTGTTGTTGTTGCTGCTGCTGCACTTTGTCGATCACAAGGTGCCAGCATGCTGACTTGCCAACCTCTCGACAACCATATTTGCTCACAATAGTGACACTGTGAGACATCACCATAGTTGTCAATGAAAGGGAAATAGTAAATAATTTGAGTAGCTATGTCGTCTACGGATCTACCAAATGTTTTCTTAAGTAATTTGTGGCTACGGTGGTAGCAGTGAAGGCAGTAACTCAACAGATACAACCTTTGCCTCTAAGATCAAACGGCATCTTGACATTGTCACTTACTTATCCTATTATGACTCTAATTCCGGCGTTCTTAAACTTGGTGCTGCGTTATCAATATTACCTCTGTTCTAGCCAAAAATCATTAGGACTTGAATTTCTTAGGGGGGGCAAGAGAAGGGGCCTGTATCGACGGGCGTGCCGTTGTACTTACGAAAAATACATACCAGAGACGAAAGAGTAGGCCTACTACAGGTGGCAAAATAGTTATTAAATTATGTGTCCAACACCTGGACAACATGCGAAATTTATAAGTAATCGGGGGTATTAACATGCTATGCCATCTAAAAAACCTCCCCAACGACTGCTGAAGTTCTAAGTTTGCAAGAGTTTCAATGATTGTAAACCCCTACATTGGGATGCATAACTCACTACTTTTAAGGGCAATCACTTAAATATCCTGCTACTCCTCGGCCTTACAGTAGGGCGACGAATGTGATAAATATAGTTACTGTTAAGCCTTCATTTTATAACGGTTAAAATTGCGAGATCTTTCATTTACTTACACGAAGATTCAAAAGCAAACTTACTACAGTTATACATCTAGCACATAAGTTGAAAGTTGCCAAACAGTAGACGTCAATTAAAGGCTTTTACAGTAAAGCAGTGTTTGTCCATAGTGGGCATCAGTTCGAAGGAACTGTAAACAATCTGTGAAGTGGCTTTCCAAAAGATGTATGTAGTGCATATCAGCGATACTGAATCCCAACGGAATTGTGTACATGAAACTAGAGAAAATTGCTCGATCCACTGAGCCTAGCTTCCATTCAGTTTAGCTGATGCCTTGCTCCTCTTACCTGCCCGATTATTTACCTGGTCGAATACTTGAGTTGTAATTTGTCACTGCTGACCGTGGCTTTAATGGTGTGCGTTCCACAATGATTTCGTTATAGACACCAGGCTTGATTGTGCGCAAATACTCCATTGTTCGTCAAAGTGGATCGCATTTATCTAGAAACTGGTACCTTCGAAGCAAATCCACGTATCACATTGTATCATCGATCACTCTGATGATCTTTCGAACACTTCTGACGGTTGCAACATATCGAAGATTGGAACATGGAATGTTAGGACAATGCTGAGGAATGGAAAGCTAGAAAATATGAGAAGAGAGATGGCAAAAAATGAGTTGAAAGTACTAGGAGTGAGTGAAGTGAGATGGGAAGGCATAGAAGTCTTCATGAGTGATGAAATGCCAATTATCTACTCTGGGTTAAAAGGAGGACAGAGAGAAATGTAGTGCAGTTAAGTGACAGGCTGTTAAAGGTGAAGATCCAAGCACACACTTTTAAAATAGTAGTTATCCAAGTGTATATGCTAATATCAGATTATGAGGAAGCAGTTGTGGACGAGGTGTATGACCTTTTGGTTGACACAATAGAAGAAGAAAAGGGGAATGACAACCTTGTTGTCCTTGAAGACTGGAATACAGTAGTTGGTGAGGAGCAGCATGGTAATTTGGTTGGAAATTTTGGGCTGCATAAAAGAAGCAAAAGAGGAGAGACACTCATCTGTTTTCCAGAGCAAAAGAACATGGTTGTTGCAAGTATGTGCTTTCAACAGCCAAAGAAAAGGCGTTTTACATGGAAAGCTTCAGGAGACAGAAGGTGATACCAAATTTACTATATCCTAGTCCGGCAAAGGTTTAAGAACAGCATAAAGAATGCTTGCAGCTATCCAGGGGCAGACTATGACTCAGACCACAACTTAGTTGCAGTCACAGTCAGTACACGGTTGACGAGAGTAACTGCTCAGAGAAAGAAGAAGAAATGAAGAATAAAGATCGAAACATACTTACCTATCAAGAAAAAGCAAAAGGAAAATGGAAGGAATGCATGAAATGCTGAATAACAAAAAGAAAAACCAAGTTTAGCAGAAGAAGTTGTAGATGAAGACTACGTAGGACCTGAGATAATGGTAAGTTAAGTCAGAGAAGCAGTGAAAGCAATAAAGAACAAGAAAGCAGAAGGAACTGATGGAATACCTTCAGAACTATTGCAAAATCTTGGAGAAAAAGGCATGAAAGAGTTAGTAGAACACAATCAGGAAATGTACAACAAGGGAATGTGTCCAGAAGAATTTACTGAATTACTCGTGACTGCTCTGCGGAAAAAGGAAAACATTTTAGAGTGTAAAGAGCACATGACAGTAGCATTAGTAGTACATGCTTCTAAGATCATTTTATACATACTGAGAAGGCGGATGGAGGCAAAGACACAAAGTTTCATCGGGTGTAGGGTTAAAGTATAGGTTTAAGAAAGGATGCAGAACGAGAGAAGCTATTAGAGCAATAAGAATGCTGTGTGAAAGGTCTTTTAAATCTGGAAATGATGTATATGTGGCTTTTGCAGATTTTGAAAAGGCATTTGATCGAGTAAATTGGGTAAAAATGATGGAACTATTAAAGGAAATTGGAGTTGATTGGAGAAATAGAAGAATGATCATGAGGCTGTATTTGGATCAGAAGACAAGAGTAATAGTTTAAGGCGATAAAACAGAAGTTCGTACTGTAGGTAGGGGACTACGACAAGGGCGTCTGTTGTCATCAATATTGTTCTCGGTCTATGCTGAAAAATTATGAAAGAAGTGACAAGTAAATTAACAGCTGCAGTGAAAGTTGGAGGAAAGCTGTTGACAGATATACGTTTTGCAGATGACCAAGCTATGTTGTCAAGCTCTGAATAAAGCCTACAGATACTCATCAATAGGCTCTATGAAGTAGCAAACATTTATGGTATAAACATTAACACCGAAAAGACAAAAGTGATGAAGGTGCCAAGATATGGAGATGGCAATATAAATATCAGAGTAATGGGAGAAAAACTTGAGCAGGCTGGAAAATTTCTATATTTAGGAGTGTTGATTACAGAAGACAGAAAATGTGTGGAAGAAATTAGAGCTAGCATCGTCAAAGGAATGCTGGCATTTGTGAAATGTAGGAAGTTACTAACTAAAAAATTGAGAAGGGGATTAAAAAAGAGGTTAGTCAAGACACTGATTGGAGTGTGGTGCTGTACGGGGCAGAAACCTGGACAGTGAAGAAAGAGGATATTAACAGATTTAAAGCAATTAAAATGTGGATTTGTAGAAGACTGATGAAGGTAAACTGGAGAGATAAGAAGACAAATGAAGAGGTATTGAAAATGATTGATGAAAGAAGAGAATAGAATTCCATAACTTCATACTTTATTCAAAAAGGGTTCTCCTAAAAGGAAGAGACAGACGATGATAATGGACAAATGCATATAAACCTAAAATATTTGTGAGAGTCTAAAATGAAGGAAAAACAATAATCATTTCGAAATTACATTGTTGATGTGTTGCAAATGTTTGTATGAATTAAGGTAAAAGATGTGATAACGAATGCTATGGCAGAAAAAAGGAAATCGTTGTAGAAAAACGAATATACCCACGAGTTATGCTAGATAGTAAGTTAGTACTCAGTCAAGACGCAAGGAAGATTATCTGAAACCAAGAGGCAATATTGAGATTTGTTGCTTGTATCTTAGACTTGTATTGCAGACTTTGCAAACTGTTGTAGTTGTTGTTCTTGGAAGCCCTGGATGTAAGTGCAGATCTTGTAATGCTTGCAATGAATAATTATAAAAACCTTTCCGGGCATTGTTGAGAAAGTTCATAATCTTAAGCTATATAATTACGAGGCTTCACTGAATACGGCTTCATAACGCTAGCTGCAAAAACACATGTGGGTCAAAGGTTGTTAGGAACTGACTACATGGAGCAGGTTGCAAAAATCTTGAATCCTGAAAATCATATCAGTTTTGATCGGAAGATTTACGAAGATGCTTTTTAAAAGACCAGTAAAATCTTGAAAACAGGAAACTGAAAATGCAGTTGAAATTCGGACATACTATGAAACAGAACAGCTCGGTTACGACGAGTTAAAACTAATTCAAGCGCACAATAGTTGAAAAGGAATATAGACTACAGAAGTATTTCATATCTATGTAAGTTATAGTTTCACCGATAGAAACAGCGGTTTTGTCGAGTAGATTACCATGGCCAAAGTCTGCATTACATTCCATAATCTAGTAGTCTCCAGAGGCCTCCAACTATCTGAAAGCCTTACGAAGGTTAAATATGTTTTGCTTTATAAATGGACCGTTACAATATACACGACCAACCCCAATCTAAAGCCCTTCATTGTTGGGTGTTTCTCGCAGAGCTTCTTTCAGTGAAAAAGTCCTTGACTTCTTCGTCCATAAATCACAAACGTTTATTTAAAGCTTTGAAAATCCTGTACTATAACAGACTAGCGAAACATTAAATTAGTTGCTAGATTCAAGTTTGCAATATTGAATCGTGCTAGCCAAACCACGTTCGTCACAGAATATCTTGAAACGTCCCTCATGTTCAGCTATGTGTCCAATTCCGAGGAAGTCTCTTGTGCCATCAGCTCTTGAATTGACTTATGAGCAAAAATCGAGACATTAATAACGAGTAGCATACCAATCCAGATACTTTTCTGAGATGATTGATTGTAATCGAAACCAACTGACACATCAACAATTTTAAATGAAGAAAGAGCTAGATAGCAGGTGCTACGAAGAAGTGGCGATTAGGTGGCATTCTAAAAGACAAAAGTTCACTCTAAGCTATAATAGCGGAGGAAAGAATAACCTCTGTGATCATATACATAGTCGATTTCTTTTTACTCATAGATACAACGTGGATCTGTTGCCTTTAGCTTCCATCATAAATACGAAAACAACGTATGGGTAAATTCCGCCAAACAGTCTTACAAAGCGTCATAAAGATAATTAAATGAGCACGCCATTGTAGACAGTGGCGATTTTGTAAGTGCAGGGCTATGAGCCGAAAAAATTTGCGGGGCCCTATAACGTCATGCATTGCAAGGAAGTTCCTGAGACATTTTATTCCTTCCAATAGATACAGTTTCGAGTTTTCACTTACTATGAGATTGCCATGAGCAGTAAGACACATCCTTTTTTCTTAGCATTGAAGTGCGGGGCCCCACCAGGTGCGGGGTCTCGGGCCATGGCTCTGTCGGCCTCCCCCTCAAACCGCCACTGATGGTAGATAAAAGGTAATGAATGGCAGCCACAGGTTTCTCATGTGATCACGTCAAGGCAGCCTTGATACTTACGTGTTCTTTGGAAAGAGTGCGTGGTCAAATACAAGAGCTTGCTGGAAATGGCCAGAATGTTTTCTAAGGCCTACAGAAGATAGAAACTTTCATGGACAACTCTGAGACGAGCTTAAGCAAAAATAACTGAAATCTAAGCTGTATTTTTCGTCTGACTTGCCTAAGCAAGGGATATACTGCAATCATGTTACGTGAGACATCCAAAGGAACTCAAATATTTATTCAGATTTCAATATAATAAATGATTGACAAAGTCTTTTTTCCTACTCTCGTCAGAAAAATATACATCGGTACCTATTTTAGGGACTACAAGACATCTATGTGCAAAGATCAAAATTTCAATAGCTGAAATATAATTGTCGAAACATTGTGCAGGTATTAAAAAGCAAGTGATGGATTTGTAGGATATAGTTACATGATAGAAGATGAAAAAACTCCTACAAAACAAAGCTCATAAAAAATTGCAGGTTTAGATAAGGTGAGAGGAAAGTTATTGAGAGACGGTTTTTCTTGCTTTACCGATCTCTGTAGTCTATTTATTTTACTTTCCATATTCTCGGATCATTGCAAACAAGGAAAACTAAAACCAATCTACTACAATAGGTGCAAGTAGGATTAAAAGAACTATGGGTCAAGCTCCATGTTACCACAGCTATCAAAAAATTCTAGAAATACCTATGTATTGTCAGGTAACCAAGCACTTATATTAGAATCAAATATAATACAAATACCAGTCTGATTTTTTCGCAAACCACACTACAAGTATTTGCTTATTTTAGTGATAAAATCTGCAGGACTACGGTCTTGGTTGACCTTTGACAAAATTGACCATAAAATTTCTCTTCGACAAAAATTTATGCCTCTGATTTAGTAAATCGATAACGTTATGGTTTAAGTCTTGCCTTCAAAACCCGATGTTTGTCGGCAGTGTTGAGAAAGAACACTCAAACCCTAGTGACCTGTCATTTGGAGTCCCACGGGGATCTCTACTCGGGCCACTCTATTTCCTTTTGTAGATAAATGATATGGATTGGGTAATTGATTGTGGCCCACTTGAATACTCAGGCGATTCATGTTTATTGTTTTGTGACGAAAACGCCTATAAAATAGAAGTATTTTAAATTGGAACTTGAACTCCCTTTGTGATTTGCTTTTAGAAAACAAAATCAGCATCACTTTGGAAACGACAAAATAAAACGTATTTTCTCCAAGACAAGAGGTTGTAAATTCCCAAAGGCTCTCAAAATAAACAAGGGCAATCGTAAGATTAAACAAAATTCAACTGCTCCTTACCTTTTGTTTGTCTGCATGAGCTCCCCTCGAGTAGTACGAAAAGTACGTCGGAAAACTAATTGGACATTAAAATTTATACACAGGAAGGAAACGTAGACACATAAACTCTTGTAATTTCTTTCATTAAGTTACACATCTCCATAGAGGACATTAAAGAAATAAGATTAATGAGACCTTTTGATATTATACCTACCTTTTAAAGTTAAGGTGTTTTTACTATCTTTAGTTTTAACTGGTTTTATTTTTTGTCAAATCATTGAGAACGTATAGGTTTTTAAATCACTGTACCTTCAATCGATCCCTTTCTAATCAATATAACCGTGGAAAGAAGTTTGAACTAACAAATGTTGCTTCTTTGACGAATATGATCACAGCCAAATCTTTACCGAGTACAGTCTCTCCCTACCTTCATGTTGTTTTCATCTTTATTCCAACAGCACTTACAGACTGGATGTCGGCTGTCGCAAACAGTGATGCCATAACGCAATTTGTTTGTTGACTAGATACGTTACCTGACATAGCGTAAAATTTAATGACATCAAAATCGATTAATGAAACAATGAGGGTTACGTATTTGGAAAATGCAACAATATATTTCAAGGTGCATCATCGTGCCTTCAAAATCGAGGTAGAGTTTTTTCACCCAATGGTTATGACGTGTAGTTGTGCGCCATTGTCATTACCGCTGACACCAAGTTCTGTAATTACTGTATAAACACCACGTGTTAGGTGTTGTGACGTAGTTGTAAAAGAGTATGGTTTAGTATTCCCACTCAGAATATAAAAACATAATAGATTAGTTGAGACAAATATAACTTCATATTTTTACTGCCATACTTTAGGATAAGCACACATTAGTTGTCCTCACGAAATAAGCCAACACAGAGGATATGTTAATCTTTGTGAAGACGAGACGTTGGAATCGTACTGACAATTCTGTGTTGATTAAGGGAAAATGACGAAAAGGACCAGTTTAATAAGTTATACGAGTACCTGAAGCATCAGTGCTGCAAAATAATGAAGCCTGTTCCCAATCGTTTGGATATGGCGCAGGTTGAGAAGAACGCTGTAATTGGTTTTCTCACGAAATTAGGGTGATGATGGAACAAGTGGTCGACTTGCAGACTAACGTATAACACGAGCATTGTTTCAGGAAAGCAGCCGATACAGCTGACCAGGCGGAAACTAGTATGAGGGGTATAAGGATAATGGGAACATTTGGTCCTTTTTTCATTCTTACCATATTTGACTCTATAAACACAATGTCTGAAACAAGACTTCGTATGAAAATGGGGGAGAACCTGTATTTGGAATAACATTGCTTTGCAGACAAAAAGAATTTGTCTTTTCATTGGGCCTTTTCGGCTAACCATATTTTTGCCATGGACTCTGATT
>JAAAKL020011487.1:0-13618 GCA_010016065.2 Carybdea cf. marsupialis auct. non (Linnaeus, 1758) | reverse complement strand
CATCCACCAGAAATATCTCGCCTCCAGTCAAGCCGCCAGTCGGGTCGTTTGGAAGGCCTGTTATTTAGTAAGCCATGTGCATAGTACATTCATTCGATATCAAAGTGAAAGCAAAAACGAAGAATAGAAATGAAGTGCAACCGCAAGATACCCTTGGAGTGATCCTCTCGCTGATTTTGTAATTCTCAAAACATGAAAATGAATGAAAAGAGCACTTGCTCAACCACTTTAAGGGCCAACTTCAATTTGTCGATCACATCTTAAAAAAAGACTGGTTAATTAGGTGGTTGTAGGCAAGACTGAAGATAAATGGATCCGACGTGAATCGAAACAGAACACACTGGTCGGTCTCAAAAAAACCTTTGAGCTGTGATAGGCAAGTCCTGCAACATTCACGTAACCTGCTGTTGAAGTCTTACGTCCTAGGTACATAAATTCAACTGCTTCAACGTTAACCACGTATCAGCCTTTGTACTACGGAGATTAACATACGCATAATCTCTCTGTCTGTCAAGAAGCACACCTGTGCGTGTTATCACATGAGTTGCAACTACAACAACAACGTTCTAATACATGTTGAACCTACCTGCATTCCGCGCGGAGGTGGGTCGTGGCGAACCAGCAGCTTGATTTGTGGAACATTCGAAATGAGAGCAGCAACTGCTTCGTGGTGAGTGGCATTTTTCATGCTTACATCATTTACCTGCAACAAAAAAAGTTCTCTTTGCAAAAACTTCACTGCAGCCAACGAATTATATATTACCCTTGTATTGGAGTACCGCAAAATTTGTCCCATTCGTTACTTAGAAAATAGGATTTATCTACTTTGAATGGATTGCATATCACAATTCTCTACAGTATCAAAGTCCTTTATCTTCCATTGTCTGTTCATTCCTACTAAGCGCTTCAAATTTTGGTAAAGGCAATGGAACTCGCATACACTTTGCTACATCAGTTCTTTAAGCAAGTTCAGAAGAACGTCTATTTTAACTAGGTGTGCTTTTTGAAGCTATTTTTAACTTTTATTTAAAGAATGCTTACAGCAGGATAATCATCTCAAATAAGAACTAAAGTGCGCTGAGGCAACAGACGAGCTTTCGGTGGATATATATAAACATAAGTATTTATTAAATTTGTGTATATATCTGTTGTCGTTGTGAGTCCTGTAACATGGAAACATTGTCACAAACAGTAAGAACAAAATGAAACATTAAATGGGGTTCTTCTAAATACTATCAGAAAGGTTGGATAAAACTTTAAAAATTCCCAAAACGAAAAAAACGAAACGAAAAACTGATAAAACAAGACAATCAGTGCAATGACGGTTGAAGTTAAGTCAGGGAAAGTTATATTTTAAGGTCTCGAGAAATAATTGAGAATGACAAGTTCTGCGTGCTTCGACGGGAAGGGAATTAAAATCTTCGCACTTCGAAGGTGAATGATCTAAACAAATCAGTTTTGCGTTAGGAATTGTTAGCATCATATTGTTATTACGTGTTCCAGTTCAAAATTATGATCTAGTTCGTAAACCTGACTCTTCAAGTAGGCACTACCTCCTCGCATGTTCTTTATGACTACGCTCTGACGTTTAGTGATTGCAATTTCTTAACTTGCGAGTCTAAAAGTTGAGGTTTGCTATGGATCAGTATGTCATAATCTGCATTCCCATTAAATTGAAAATTGAGAATAAACAAACATCAAAACTATAGACACAAAGCTTTTTGTAATACCCGTTTACACAATTTCAATATTATCAGCATCATGCTTATCAATACAGGTTTAGTTTCATCGGGATAACAGACCATGCAGAGCAGTGTTGCTATCAGTGATCCTGTCCCCTTAGTACTTAAGTTGGACAATGCTGTATTTAGTGGACCGTGGATGTGACACAATAGCACCTTCCGCACTTTCTGATAAAAAGACCTTTCAACGCTTGACCACAGTAATTTGGCTGTTGAAGTTGCAATAGCACATAGACTACATTACTATCCAAGAGAACCCCCTGTACAACATTTAGTAAAAAGAGCTCTTATGCAACCGTGCTATAACATAGTATAACATAAGTTTGCCCACAGGGGGATGTTACCTGAGCTGATATGCATGTACTGCTAAGTGACCGCAGCTCTATGCATTAACTTTTAAGTTTAACGTTCATACTTTAGTACCGTACTCTCCTGTCATACTTCTTGAATTAAAACTGTGTTTAAGAGCCCAGCGCAACATACCTTATCCCTGTTCGTGCTATTCTACATCTGCACTTGAAACCACTGCCAGAAGGTGTACGACGGTACAACATGCTACCAACATGCTGGTGTACGCATATGTACGGAGCCAGTCACCAATAATAGGTGACGTGCAAGCGCAGCTTCAGTGCAAGATGCGTGCATAGTCGGCAAAGAAATGAGTGGGTGTCGCCTGCAAAATCGCGGGCTAGACTCCCTCCGGTACCACCAATAAAGTATCCAGTATAAAATTTAACTTATATTACATATCTAGGATACATCTTAAAGGTCACCGAAGAAGGGCTTGCTAATCAGTTAGTGGGGTATAAGATAATAAGCCTTTATTCTGAGCTTCAGTCTGCGCGTAGGAAACTTAGCATTAGCCACCTGTTACTGTTGAAAGTCAGCTCTTAAATACTCTGCAACATCAACAGTAAGTCACAGTCTTTCAATACTGTTCGATTTTAAGATCTGCATCGGCTGCCTACGACCACGATTTTGTTTTCATATAATCTGCAAGGCTGGACTGTTGTGACTGACCCTCACTCATTTATCATCATTTACATGTCTCTATTAGTAGCTATGGATCTTTCAGTCTATCGTTTACAGGTTTATCTACAAAGGTTAATGTATCTTATTGTTAATGTACTTGTAGGAATTCATCGTAAGTTTACTGGGCTAATTCCAAACTTCATAAAAATGCACGCAATCCGGCATAGCACATTTCAGCTAAACCATAACAATTGCATTCCCTCGTTGGAAGGTACCATGTTACAGTTCGCAGTTCAACCAATATATTATACTGTTGGTGCATGTGTTAACAGTTCCAATATTCCAATAGACCCGAGGAAGTCAGAAATTAACGAAACCTTGCCTGAAATATTTTTCTCAATAGATGGATGAAATTTCCCGGGAAAGCTTGTAGAGTAATTTAAGAGTTTTAAGTAGAAGACCAGAGTAGAGGTAAGAGCGAAAGTATCATCTGCACCGACATCAAGACAGGTTTCTTACAAGGTCGTAGTTATTCCACGATAGGAATCTGTTTTAGGGAAGTACCGATTACTGTGTTCTTGGAAGATACCAAATTGGCATAGAATGGGGCCCTCAGAAAACACAATATGTCAGGGACGTGCCGTCACTGACTGCGACGCATGCACTGCATGCCTTAAAAATTTCAAGAGATAACCTGTCACTTTCATATATCATTGCCTTTAACTTTTTGAGTTTCTTTGTGGAGCATCGTAAATTCAGGTTTAATTAAATACTATCGTATCAACCCCGTCAAATTGCTCCAATTTCAACACGTTGCCGATTTTCGTTAGCGGGGCGTTACAGTTTCCCCAAAGTTCCCTAAACCTCCTAAAAATAGCCCCAAACCTGTGCTTCACGACGCCAACAGCTAAGTGTGTGGGAAGTTGTGCAACGAAGGCATGCAGAAAGCTTGTTACTTTCAGTTGTCATGGAAACAGTCCCTCGATGTTCAGTGATTGGTTCGTCTAACAATACGTCTGGATAAAAGTGCTTACGTAATTCGACGTGAATGAAAGGCCAACGCATGCAACAAGATTTCTGCTTTACCATTCTTCAGTTTCGTGGGGAAATGAACTACGGTGTGCAAGAGTGGTTGACCTCTAGAGAGGCTTAAGATTAATAAACGTTGTATACAGGCAGCAAAGAAGTTTATCGTCATTTTAAGGAATCTATTTATAAATCTTTTAAGTGAGCAGGTGGATGTCCGAGGGTGAATACATTCTACTGTTGGCCTTGCTTGTTGTTTGCTAGGGACCAGTGGCGGTTTTAGGGGGAGGCCGACGGGGCCATGGCCCGAGGCCCCGCGTCTCTAGGGGCCCCCGCCCTTGAATGCTAAGAAAAAAGAATGTGTCGAATGCCCATATCAATGTCATAGAAGTAAGTGAAAACTCGAAACTATATCCACTGGATAGATTAAAATGTCTCTGGAACTTCCGCAGTACGATCATGTTTGAACTTCCTTGCAATGCATGACGTCATAGGGCTCCGCAAACTTTCTCGGCCCAGGGTCCCGCATCCTTCAAAACCGCCACTGCTAGGGAGTGAGGTATTTGGACAACCACTGGATATTCTGATTTGAATAATTTGCATACAGCAAGCAAGAGGCATGAATTAAGTCATCAACATTTATCTGCCTCAATCGACTTACATGCATTTGGTAAGGTTCGTGTGGATACACAACTGAGCAAACAGAGGGACCTTGAAACACCGAAACACAACGATAATAACGATGTTGATTGATAATATTTCATTTTGTTGTGACCACACCCTTTTTTGACTGCTGCGTGCGTATTACATTCAGTGACGGCACGTCTCTGGCTCACTCCAGCTGTCATCCTTTCTATTAGCCTGATGTTAGAGCTGGCCTTCTCTATCACTTCTTGCAAAGGTCTTATGGGGCTTTTCTTTTCCTTTGGAGTGAACCTAAGATCTTTCAGCAAGGAGTGTTCTCTGTTGGAAGCCAAACCTTACATGAACCTTACACGAACCTTACACCAAGCTGGGTGAGAAGAGACTATCCACCCATTATCTTTACACAGTATCATCAGACTCTCATATTTGCGAAGACATGTATCATCTACATTGCTTCCCATGATACTGTTAGTTCTACAATCTTCACAATTATTCTTTCTTCACACGGTATGACTACGTCTGGCCTCTGTGTGATAGGAATCGGGAAGGAATACTTTCCATCGAAACTTATCGATAAACTCCACTCTGAAGTGAAGTTGCTCTACGGTAACTCTATTTTCATTTCTGAAGAAGAAATAATGACTGGAATAGCCCATCATGTTTAAACTACTACTAATCATTGTAATTGAATAAAAATT
Organism: Carybdea cf. marsupialis auct. non (Linnaeus, 1758); assembly: GCA_010016065.2. Classification (NCBI taxonomy): domain Eukaryota; kingdom Metazoa; phylum Cnidaria; class Cubozoa; order Carybdeida; family Carybdeidae; genus Carybdea; species Carybdea cf. marsupialis auct. non (Linnaeus, 1758). The sequence goes on along the minus strand of JAAAKL020011487.1, from coordinate 8,535 downwards.
TTACCCGTTTTACAACTATTCTTTTATATTTGCTCTCTTAGCTTTTATATACATATATACAAGTAGGGGTTTCTCTTTTCTTTAGTAACTTCGCTCATTCATTTGTTTGTTGCCTTTTTTGTTTGTTGTTGTTGCTGTTGTCGTTACAACTTATTACTGCTAACATAACTGTTTAGCATTCCTCTATTTCATATATTTTCTAGTTCTAAAAAACCATTAAGATGTTTGTATCCGCTATATAAACTTTACTATCCATACGAAACGTCCGGGGAAAACAGTGACAATGTTTATAGGCTGTAAAATTTAACAGCTGGTTGAAATGTACAATTACAATATAGAAAATAAGATGCATTGAAAGTTTTCAAAATCCTCATTTGATACCAATGAATCTTTTTAATGGGATTTTTTCATCCCCATAGTGTTTTTCTAATAAAACTTTTGGTTAAGAAGAAATATCATAGAGATATTCCAAATCTTTACAAATTTGTCACCTCATACTTTTAGAAAAGGCATTACGATTTAGAGTTGGCAGTGACTTAGAAGACCTTAAACACTTTAGTTGACCATACAGAAACATGGAGTAGCTTTAGAAGCACACCATTAAATATATTTATGTCCCAAGATATAGTTCATATTGTAGTTAAAGCTCCAGCAGGTAAGTACGTGCGCTTCTTACACCAAAAACCTTTTAGGAACATATAATATAGAATGTTTATGGGACCCCAAAAGGTATTTGTGAGGAGAAATTGAACTGCTAATAGGCAAGACTGGATAGCTTAGTAACTGCGTTCGCCTTCACGCAAATCGTATTTAAAGAATGTTTGTGCAATGTTTGGGGCTATTCTTTTATCATTCACTGTTGCTGTATTGGAGTGTTATGATTATGCAGACATTTAGACATGAAATTTTGTCATTTTGCCTTATTTTCAAGCTATTTAGACCCGGGATTGATAAGACTCATTCAACCACAATATCATATCTTCCTCGAATTCGGTAAGACCTTCAATAATATCTTAAATCTCGGATAGCTTTTCGTCAAGTTTTTCATTTCAAACATAAAACTAATGACAAGATTATATTGGTTTTACTCTCCCAGAAGTACCTGCCCCTGAAAGCATAACACAACTTTTATCGTAAGAGAACTTCACTTTGATATGAACCTTTATTATATCTAACATCAGATATCGGGGACACTGCCTCGCTTTTAAAAGAGTTTGTAGCCTTAAGGCACAATTATCTGTATGATTGAAGAAAAATACTACCATTATTATGATAACCGATAGTGTCCAAGGAACATCGCTGTGTGGCTAAGATCTGTTATTTTAGGACGTTTCAAATAGCCCGGCTGATCCCAACATCTTTTAATTTCGGGTCCAAGCCTCAATGACTGCTCAATAAGTCAGTGGGTAGGCTGGGCTAACTAGCGTCCAGACCCTTCTCCTTCGCACCCGCCTGGTTCAGGCAGGTCGGTTCTAAACAGTGAGTGATTTCGAAAATGGCGGTACCCTGCTGTATGAGCTCCGAGGAGCTCCAGCAGAAGCAAAGGTCCAAGCTTATAGATAAACAGATAGCCAAAGAAAAAGTTTACTTTCGTAAAAAGGTAAAGATTCTTTTACTGGGAGCAGGTGAGAGTGGGAAGAGTACTTTCCTGAAGCAAATGCGCATCATCCATGGCAAGGATTACGACAAGGAGGCTCTATGTGAATTTCGACCAATTATTTACAGCAACATTTTAAAGGGAATGAAAGTTTTAGCAGATGCAAGGCGCAAACTTCGAGTTGAATGGGGAGATCCTAATAATCAAGTCTTTGGAGATATGATCCTTAACTTCCAGTCGGTGCAAACCATAGATACACAATTGTTCTTGAGCTATTCCGATTGTGTCAATCATCTGTGGCAAGATTCTGGGATCCAAGAAGTCTACAGAAGGCGAAACGAGTTTCAGCTTGTAAGTGATTTACCAATTTTCGTAGCTTTCATGTAATGAGTTGTTATGGTTATTGCTGATGTAATGCTATCTGAAGTTTGACCAGTTAAGGAAGATGGTTACAACAGTGGAGACTATTATTTATCGTTAGGGGACTAGCTGATCGTAATATTGGCAAGAGCTAGAATGGAGGTATAATCCTTTCTTCATTTTGGCCGTTTCAGCAAGGGTGTTGACTTATTGTGCAACTGAACTTGGATTCTCACAGCCCATATGTGTGACTCACTCTTATTTGTTTACATGGCCATCCTAGAAGACAATCATTTGACCAGTTTTTCATAAACTTCGATAGTTCGGTTTTCACTTGCGCAGCATGCCCTTTTAAAAGAATTCTGAGTTTGATGTGGTCCTCCTGTTACTCTAGCTTTGATATTTCACTGTCTTCAGTGATGCTTTCAAGTGGCTTTAGTCACTTTCAGTTTGACTGCAGCGGGTTCTCCCACCCTCTCGACGTTTACTTCAGCTGAAAGAATGATAGGCCAAATCATATCACATTCAACTCGTTCACGTAAATCAACATTTCTGCTATTGATATTCAATTTCGCTATTCTATGAAGTGGGATTAGCTGGTGATGGGGACATCTCGTAGCCTTTTCTTTGTCATCGCAGAAGGAAACTGCCCCTTATATACCCATATGACTATGATGAGTGATACGAGTCAGGTCAGTACCTTGCGCACAGCACATACATGCCTACCGTCTTCAGATATGCATGAACCTTAATGCTTGGCGTATTAATCTATGGAGATCTAAATATCATTGCAATATCAAACAATCATTCTGGCCACTAGCATGTCATTTTGATTCGAACTGTGATTTAAAATATATTATTTCATCGAACTTCGGGGTTTCGGGTGGGGTACTCTTGCGTCCAAAGGTTTGTCTCATTGGTTGTTTGGCAGTAGTGACCCAATACAATCAGCCTCGGAATTGATTTATTTTATTTGAGACAGGCAACCGCAATGTCACTTGTCATATCGTAATTGTTTGTTATTTTGACTTTTGCTGGTTCCCATCTGTAAGGTTGGTACGTACTAATACATGGTGTTGAATGACAAACAAAACCCATCCATCTTTTTGGTTTCAGATTTCTTATTAGATACACGAGAGATAAAAAAGCTAGTTTCTAAAATCGCAACCTCAGTTTCAACAGTCACGAGATTTCGCAGATTGGGAAAGGAACTGAAGAACTGTGTGTGTCAAGACAACACTTTTTTATTTTAAATTCAATTTTATATATGTATCGGGTATTCCTCGACGTGGATGCTGATACATTCGATAGTTGTTCGGATTTGTTAATTTTTGCTGGTTAGTATGAAATTCACTCATAAGTAAGCCATTTTTCAGGATGTAATTTGGTGTTTATCTCTCATCCATGATCGATGATAACGACGACGATTGCTTTTCTGTAGTCATTTTAATTAACCTCGACTTGCTTCTTTCGCTTGACATCTGTTTGCTTTGCGCATCCTGAACCGCCTCGTATTAAGATTAATATCCTTCGTAGTCCCTACTTGAAGCTGCTTGTGGAGATGACCCATATTGCATCCTGTTCTTTATCTGGAAAAACGTCGATTGCGTTTGATGGCCGGTTGTAGATATGCATCACAAATAGTAATGGGAATGATAATGCATCTGTATTATTGTACAGCATTCGAATCACCTTTATTTCAAGCGAGAGTGGATCTTTGAATGAACATGTGTATTAAGTGTTAGTTCCGAAATAGAAGATAATAAACATTGTTTTTGGGGTGTGGATTATCACAACTTAACTTCTGCGTTCCCTATGTGTTTGAGTCTCTTAAGCAGCCAAAACGATTGTTTTCGTCCTTACTCTTTTAGTGCATGCTTTAAGTCGATGGAAATTATTCGTGTAGGAAGAGAAAAATGCAGACTATGTTGTGACCCTATGTTTCCGAAGTACTAGAAGTTTGCACAGCCATCGTTGTTGCAAAGGCACATGAATTTTCGTTTTATCTTGTCGATATCAGTTCGTAAGATGTTTTCTACTAGCAAGCACTTAATATTTCGTTATTGTATCCAGATACGAATAAATATCATGTTATTGCAAAATCAATAATTTCTTACGGTAGACCCAATCTGCTTTAATTGGGATGTAAACATTGCTATTATTATTCGCATTGCCATTACAACGAGAATCGTTTTCAGTTTGGTTACATTCTTTCATACCCCCTGTACATTACAGTATATATGCTAACTTTGAAAGACACGGTGGTTCTCAACTGGGGTGATCCTGACGGTAGGTGTCACTGAACTCAGGTTAAGATATGCCATTGTTCCTTGTGTGGCAGAATGTGTGGGAAACCACTACAGCAATCTGTACCATTGGTAATACTGCCCAAATCATGACATGTTATTCAGTTTTCTAAGTAATTTTACATTTAATGTAAGGTGAGTACATCTTTGTAACTTTGTAGGACTTGTGCACCATAGAGCCTAGCAGCTATTGTAATACTGACTGTTTCTGTAGGTAAGTGTGCAAGTCTCTGGATGTGGGTTGCAACGGCAATGTGGATGTTTTTAGCCAACAGGGAGGGGTTAAAACAGGTGACATTCCCAGTAATGATTATGGTATTGAAGATCTTTTTTGTTTCAGAGGTGCAAATAGCAATTTGATCATTTCACAATGTGGGCAGCATGATTTACATGGCGAATGTTTAACATATGTTGTATGCACTTTTCAGGAAACCGGAAGTTAGTATTAGGTATTCTTCTTTAGTGGTTACACAGGGACTTGAGGAATGAAAATGCATTTGTTGATTTACTTAGTCTAGTCATTCACAATGCAGGATATCACATTTGTGGTAGCGTGTGTGGTATCTGCTTTAGCAATCTCTAATTTTTCTCTTGGTAGTTTATTTCTTTGTTTATCTTTATTCTTATGATGACCAACATTTTTACTTGTTATTACTGTCACCATTCTCATTTTCTTTTCTAATACTTGCTCCCTCCTGCCCAAATACTTTTTCACCCCTACTTTCCTCATTTTGGACAGGAGCATCAGTGTTTGTGGTAGGAAAAGGGCATTTGATGTTGTGCTAGGGGGGTGGGGGTGGTGATCATGCTTTTATACATGCTTATTTAAGGAAATGCTTCCTTATTTTTGGGGGTTCCATTTTTTCCTCTTAAGTACTCTTCTTTTAGCTTGTCATCATAAGAACACAATTGATATGTTTGTTGTGCCACCAAATGACTATTTTTTATCTTACAAAAGACCTTGTTTCTGTGAGGTCTACAGACTAGTTAATGACAATCTACTCACTTCTTAAACCGTCAGTAGTTATTCACATAGAGACGATTTGCAATGTCAATTAAATGTAATACCCTTAGACATCATGGAGCCAGACTATGAGACAAGATGTTACTGAGATTGGAGTATATTATGACCAGCATAGGACAGGGCAGCATAGAGAAATATTACATATTACAATTTCTAAACAGGAAACATGAAGGTGCATGGTGGTGAAAAACAGTTTACCAAGTGTTTCTTCTGTATTTTGCAAATGATGAGTAAAAGTATTATTTCTTTGGTACTACAATCCATTTATTCTCATTAAGTGTAACAAGTTCATGTACCTATTTAGTTTCTGACTTCTTCCCCAAGTGCTTCACTGCTATCTTTCTACTGTTTTCTTGAAGCATCTTAGTTCAAGTGCACTAACATATTGATTGTGCAGAGTTCTCAGTTCCTTAGTTACATTTCAGGTGTTGTCTCAACTGATATACCCAAAAGATTTAGGTTCATTCTTATCACATTCTACCAGTTTGTTTTTACAGTTAGCCATTGATTGTTGGAATAATATTGCTTCTCACTGGCTTCTTTTTATGAGTTTCAACCCAAAAATTGATTAGGTTTTTGAGTCACAGAAGTTTATCTACAATCAGAAAGTTGGTAAGATGATATTACATATTCTAAAATGTGAAGCCCACTTAGAAGCTTCACTTTAAGGTCAATTTTTAGATGAATATTTCCATCTCAACTTCACATTATTTGCATATATTTGTTTGCAGCTATGAAATCACTTCCTTAACATCTTTACTTCCATTTCTGTGAGTCAAAATAGCTCATCTTTGGTATTCAAACCACAATCTACAGTACAGCAAAGTATCACATGATGAGTAGTGTTGGTTGAATTGTTGGTTTCATGAAGGCAAAAAAGGCTCACTGTATTGGCACTATTTTAAGTCAACTGCTGTGCCAATAAACTTCTTCTCTCTTTGTTTGACAGCCACTTGTATTGTTCTTCTTGTTTGCTAAAGTTTCTGCATGGAGAAAACTGTGGACAATTTTAGTATATTTCATAGGCTTCACTTACTCGCACTCTCTATCAACAAGATGTCTTAACCATTAATGTATTAGACACCTCTGCCCAAAAAATTGATCAATTTTCTTCATTTCTTATTTGATGGTCTTGTTATCTTCTTTCAACCCAACTCTAGAAGTGATGGAAGTGTATATGTCATGTCATGGGCAAGGATACAGCATAGTATGTAACAACACTACCCCTTCTAGCGACAATGAGTAAAGCACAGTGTGTTTGCAAGGAATGGAGAGAGAAAGGAAAGTTTCATTAATCAGAAGTGAATTCCATTATTGCTATTGGGTCGTTTCATGTCAATTCAACTAGACATGACAGCCACCCTCTAAATTTGCAGAGGAGGAGGATGATCATGGGTTTAGTGTACTTCCAAAATATTAGTTTGTTTCAAGTTCCAAATAATTCTAGAGATATCACAGTTTGAAAAAAGTTAAGAGATATTAGTTATCAATTCAGTGTATTTGAAGGAGTTCTATGACATTACACTATATTCTTCATCGTTGTTTCAATATTTGTTAGTCATACAATATTTTTGATCAGGAGCTGTTGAAGCTTCATTCTGTTGTTTGCAAAAATGGTTACCCATCACAATTAATAGATTGGTGTGTTAATAAGTTTTTATGTGAAGTGTTTACACCTGCCCATGCTGTTCATTCTGTGGCTAAATGTAGTATCAATATTGTACTACCCTTGACTGGTATTCAATCATTGCAAATTCAGATACAATTTAAGAAACTGTGTTCCAGTGTTTAGCCCCAGGTTAACTTAAGGTTTGTTTTTCGTCCCACTTGCATCTCCAGCTTCTTCCCAGTCAAAAATTCAACACCCATGGTACTCTGGTCAGGTGTCATTTAATGGTTTTAGGGACACTGCTATAGTGCAGTATATCAGGGTGAGATGATCTGCCAGTTCCATAGGTGCCTATCTGACCACCTGGATGTTTCTGCTGTGACTGGGGAAAGGGGAAAGTATTCATTCACATTGTAGTGGCTGTAGTAAAACTTTTTCTTTGTCTAACTTTGATTTCCTAGCTATGGCTGGCTCTAAGTTTAGCTTGCTACTCAAAGAAAGTCTTCTTTTGTCAAAACTCAGGCCTTCTCTAAACTTATCCCAGAGCTCTATTCCTCTGTCTCTCTTTTAACACTTACTGTTCTTCCTTTGAGGCCATTACGTTTTTTCTATGCTGTTATATTGTATTGCGTTTTTGCTTAAAGTTTGTTACATTATGTTTAGGTATTCTTTGATAATGATGTGAGATATATAGAAAGTTTAGAAGAAAATGGTGTGTTTTGACAATTTGGATTTGCAACTATGCCATTTCTACGCTCTCTTTGCTGGGGTTTTTATATTCATTATTAGATCAACATTGCACAATATAGTGTGTTATTATAACTTACCATTTGTGGCTGCTTGATTTATTTATTCCTGGTGTAAAATTTAGTAAGTCGAGAAAAGAATAGCTTAAACTGAAACTTTTGTGAGGTGTGGCATATCTTAACCCCTCAGTTATCTCTTATGTATGTAGGGATTAACCATTATTGTAGCTGCTGTTGCTCCCTTTACAAGTGGTTTCAAGCTGCCCTGGTCTTGAGTGGATTACCCACAGAATTTGTTGGTGTTGCCTTCATGTATACATGCATTCAGGATGACCTCTGATTATGCTTGCCAAGTACAGTGAGGAGGATAACCATTTTGTCTTATCAGTAGTTTCCTAGCATATATAACAAGTACATACAGCTGATGAGGTTCAGACTGTCTTAGTGATTACTGGTTCTTGACTGCAGCACTATAATTCAGAGCTTCATAGGGTTTTTTTGTCTTAGTTTTAGTTTTGATTGGAAAATGGCCTAACTCACCAGGTGTTAGTGAAAGCAATTGTTATGTTTTTGTTGGTACTGCCACTTTTAACTTGTTGAGAGTGGGTTGATCACTGCTAGATAAGTGAATCCCAGTATGTTCATGATTTGTTCATCTTGGACTGTAAATTCTAAAATGAGCACAATTATCTGCTACTTCATCTTTTCCTAGCATCTGTCTGTGGGTTGGGACCATCAAATTCAGGGGAGGGATGATATTTGCCAAAAGCCAGGAATAGTTGCAAATCTATATTCATTGGACAGAGGATCCTGCATTATCTAGACTATGTTTGAATTTTTGATTACTAAATCCCTCGGTTTGTACTTTTATGAAATCTTAACTTGAATTTTGA